>JAPYZJ010000693.1:0-63688 GCA_030522765.1 Ophioninae sp. B BG-2022a
GCCCTTGGCCGCGTGCTCGCAAAATTCGCGAATTTTCGCGAAGGGTTGCTGGGCGTCTCGAGGGAGGGCAGCACCTCCCGGGCGGGCTAGGATGATTTTTCTGGGACGATCGATAATGGGATCAATTTCGGGGTAAGGTAGGGCGGGTAATTCACGATTTGGGATTTGGGGAAAATAGGGCTCCACTCTATCGTTGACATCGGCGCGACGATGGATGGCAGCAGCGTGACGGTTTGGGGGACTCGATGCGGCGACGGGCGGCTCTCTCTCTCTCTCTCTCGTGCTCGGCTGCGGCTCGGACGGCGGGGCTTTCCGCAACCCCGCGCCGTTGGCTTGGCGGAGCTAGCGGGGACTGGCGGTTGGTGGCTCGGCGCCTCCGCGGGATGGTGGGCTCCCCGCGGAGGGACTGTGGCTCGATGGGAAGGGAGAAGAGAGAGGCGGCAGATCCCCTTCGGGGGAATGACGTTGGCGGCTGGTCCACGGGCGGCTGCCTCCGTTCTGAATCTTCACGAGCGGGGGAGGGGGGGGGCGATACTGGGAGGGGAGGGGAGGGCTGCCGCGGCGCTTCGTGTTGTGGAGGCTCCCGCGTCGTCGATGGCCGGGCTTATTCTATTTTTACAGGCGTTTTCCGGGCCTCGCGGGGCCACACATTTTCGCGACTTATCCTAAAAATAAAAAAAAACCAGAAGGGCGGGAGAAGCACGAAAGAAGGGGGGGCTTTGCAGTGCGTGGGGGAAAGGGGGATCGAGAGGTTTGGTGGAGCCAGCGTCGAGCCTGCGAGACTTTTTGTGACGCCACGTCACAATATTTATCAGAGATAATGTACACATCGTTCTCCGATCCCTCCACGTTGAGACCTGGACCTATGAATAACGCATAGCAATAGAAATGACGTAGCCAAGATAAATCGATAGGGAATTTACCGCGCTGCGCTCACTTGCGCGACGTCATTCTCTATTTTACGATTATAATCATTGTTATCATTATTATTGTTATACATACAAAGTAAAATATTCTTCACTCTGAAAGACCGGAATTTCCTAGAATTGAGCACGTGCGAAGCGCGAGAGGAACGAACAATTGTTGATCCGATGTGGTGTTTTCAATGACTGCTAGATTATTTGTGAAATTCTGATGCTCGGCAGTCTCGCGAGAGACGATGAATAAATGACAGCTCGAGGTTCCGATCCAGCTCGAAAATCCCTCCGCTGCCTTTCTCGCTGCAAAGATTCTCGTATACGCTGCTATAAACTCACATACACGTCGGGGTTACCGTCGGTGGTTAATTAATTAACCGATTAATTCGCCGTGCTCGTAACATTGCCCCATCGATGTAAGACTGTACGTGTTCAGTTGTACATGTCCGTGTGTCTCCCCCCTCGTGATAACGTTTCCTTTTAAGGATCAACGGAGTTTGGTACAAGGATAGATCGAAATGAAGGATTATTTCGAAGGCATTCCGCTTGGAGACCCGTCCTCGAACTAGCCAGGTGTGTCGATAGCCAACGTGACGTAGATGCGAGAGATTCGAAATATCCCGGTCTCGCAATCCACGAGAACAGACCTGCGTGGCTGATGGAAAAGTGGCAAGAGCTCCAATCCGCTTTGAAGGAGTGTGCAGCTCCCGTGCCAGAGTATGTGTTTGTAGACGCCAGGAAAATGGACGGAAAGACTGTGCCCACCTCGTTACGAGACCTATGGCTTACATGCGATAATTAAAATAGGAATATTGATATGACGTTATTTTTACTTTTTCTTACGCAAGATCGTTATGGGAATTAATTAAGAAAATTCGACATCAGAGATAGAGAGAAGGAGAGAGATTGGATCCGAAGTGACAGGCTGTAACGAACACTACTGCCACATTCTACGAGAAGTCATTGGGCAAACATTTTTGACAAAGATTATTCGTGACGAGCTGAGATTGAATTATATTTGGTGAAGATCATCCCAGATACGGACATCCATGAAAACGTCAGTAGAGTTCAGACTTTTAACGAAGCGTACAAAATACGGTATGGTTAGGATGCCCTTGATCATCATATGTGTAAGTCGGGCCTATTCGGATTAGGAAACTTTTACTGCCACATTGGAAGACCCATGTAGGGATCGTCAAGACTATCGACGACCCAAGCCTTGGTCAACGTATGGTTATCGATAATTGGCCAAGCGCTTGCCTATATTTGGCCCATTAATGGGTTAGCATTGTACGCTATCACATCTTATTTTTTCACAAATGCCATTACCCAACCAATACTGGTCCATGATACTGCTCTCAATGAATGGCCGAGTAGAGGCTACCAATAGCAGGCCATCATTGGTTGCCTTTATTCGTCATCTGTATCGATTTCGTTATATCTGCCATTGTTGATCCAAATTATAGCTACTACAGGATTACCCATTGGCGTAGGAACGGCCAACAATTCCGGACCATGATGATCAGATTTCAACAATTTGCTGCCATTATTATTTTATTATGTTAACCAACGTATATCCAATTTGAAATCGGCAATCAATGGCCCAGCAACGTCGGGACGATTTAGACTTTACTCTGATTATTAGTGATTTAAGGCTTATCCTATATGTTGTAAATATATCAATGGACTATTGGTTTGATGCTTGCCAAGGAATTGGAAAAGCTCCAGAAATGTTTTCTTTAATATTTTTCGATGTAGATACTCATTGGCCGTGGCCAGGAAACGAATTTAAGACCGGCTGTGTCCGTATCGATTTTTTGCAGTTTTCCGTTACCCATGGCAGAAATGATATGGCAAACGCGATACAGACAAAGACGCCGGCTGCGGCGTAATGTGGGGCAGAAAACGGAAGTGGGGAAACAAAGGGACGTAATGCATGTGGGAACCCAAAAAGGCTATACGGAGGAACAATAAAATTAAAGATTTTGGATTGGTAGAAGAAGGCTAACGGAATTTTGTACCTGCACTATTTTTGTACGAGAGTGTTGAATTGATGAAAGGGCCAATCGTATATTTATTAATGAACCCATCATCGATTGCAGGAATAGCCCAACCCACAAATTCTTTTCTGGTCCAAGACTGACAACTAGTTTTGGGCCCAAGTTATCATCCGTCGTTTGTCCGACACCGAGCCAGTCATGATTAACGTTAACGGTACTTTAGTTAGGGAACATGACCGCCAATACCTGCCCAATAATGGGGCATTATTTTCCTACATGGGAACGACCACAGGCCAACTCGTACAACCAGCAACGAGGGAAAGCCTCGTCACTGTCACAGAATCCCGACGTCCAACGTACCGGCAAAAAAAAGCAGCGATAGTATCGTTGCCGTTGAAGGATATAATTACCGAACGGAAAGAAACTGATTATCGAGGATCGGGTTACGAGTATCAATCAAATTAGATTCTGCGTGAAGCAAGATATAGAAGAGAGATTGGATCTTTGGACGCTTGCAACGACTTCGGAACGAGATATTACAAATTAAACTAACATGAAACGTTTCTGATGTACAGATTGTAATTATTATTTATTACATGTGCCGTTTCCTCTAATATAGTCACTTTAAGAAATTATACTCAAGTTTGGTTCGTTGGAATGGAAGGGAAGGCCCTTTTTCAAATATGATTTGCTTGTTTTTTGGTAATTAGATATATATTTGAGAGGCGAAGTCTCCAAAGTAATTAAAGAACTTTGGGAATGCATTTTTTGCATTTCTGAAATAAAAATTTGACTCTCGAAGAGCCATATGGTAATGAACGAAAACAAAATTAAATGTTTCATTGCGTTTTTAACGATGCAAGTTTCAACAAAATTCAGAAAGTGTTTGCCAGAAATTTCAACACAGTCAGAAATTGTTTTCTTCGTCATATATCTTAATTAATATTTCCATTGCGTCGTAATATATTTGAATCTCATCGGTCGTAGTTACCAACGATCAAATTAATTCTCCGAGTTGTCCGATCGCTTTTCGTACGGGCCGAAAGTACTCGCATATGTCCGAGCGCTAGCAACTCGGTATGCGCACGTACGATACGCGAAATTCATACGGGACTCCTTTCCCTCTCGCTTTCCGTTCGCAGCAGCCGCGTATGCCGCAAACACGCGCGTCCTACTACCCGCGTATGATGTTATTCTCACCCGGCGCACCGATCGCGACTCTCCTCATAGATTGTACGCGTGTTGCTCTCACGATTATAAACCTACCCCCCGTCCCCCACTCGTCGGTCCTCGGTCCCCAAACACACAGAAGTATCGACATCTCTCAATCTGATTTTTATAAGAGGACGCCGTACTCGAGCAATCGTACCCATTCCCATCCACAATTCGATCACTTTTCTTCGTCGCTTTTGCCCCCACGAAATTCAACAACTAAGATAAAGCGCAACCCAAAGTGAACATGGGCGGGTGTGGATAGTTACATTTTATTTGGTAGTTTTGAAGACAACCAAGAAAGTAAAAATATTTCTCGCTTTTAAAGATGGTGAGTATGAGGACGATGAACATACAACGCACGGTGATCATATTTGGTCGACAATATGGAAATGTGGGATTGCAGGCTTAGTGTGCAATTTTACGTTTGAAAAGATTTTGATTTTTCAAACTACTTCTACAATCAAACACATGTAACTGGCTGTGGTAAATCGCTTATAATACAAATCCCGTTTGATATAAAGAGAGTGGCACACTTACCCACTTTGCTCGTTTGTCGCGAATACCTCAATGTTGCAAGACGACGGGGTTGAAAAAGTGTCACTGAATTTGATCTGCGGAAAAAAAATTTTGAAAAGTAAGAAAAACCGTACAGTTGAACATCCTTGAACTTCAAAGTAAAGAAAATTAACCCCGTAAGCGTGGCAAACATGCAGGCACTTTTTTGAAGTCTGAAGATCATATTAAAAGCAAAAAAAAAAGAAAAGAGCAGTGTAAGAGATGAAAGATGATTACGCAAGAAGAAATGAAAGATCAAGAAAAAAGAGTACTAGCTATCTTCCGGTTGCAAGGGCCACAATCCCTGTTGGTCCTCGCAACTGGATTCTCTGGAAAAAATGGTAAATTGTACAATGGTAAATGTTCGTACAATGATTCTTGTAACTACATATGTTAATTTAGAGTAGTATGTTTATTATTAAGGTTTAACAACGATTATAAATGAATTTTCGTTTGCGACGAAAACGATTATTTTATTAATTGTGTTTTCCGGAAAACACGTCGTCAAAGTAAGCAGGGCCATCTTCCCGGATGTATCCTGCAAGTATCCGTAAGATACACTCGTCTGATCAGTACAACCCTCCGGATCTCTCAGCGCCGTATAAAAAAAAATTCCGCGCTAGCGTTTCAGCTGCTTTCATCCTGGGCGCATGTGTAAAGTGTCTACGATGTATATATCTCGAGTACAAAAGTGTTAGGTGAGACTCTTTTCTCTCTGTGGGACGTGCGAGCTCTTCGATCACGTCGCGACTCGTTTCCCTTCTCGGTCCCTATACGCTCCCAACGAGCGCACTTTGCGCGAGTGAATCTTCCGGGTGTAATGCGAACGTGCATTATCCAGGCTCGTGAAAAGGAACGGTGAGCGGTGCCGAGGAGGAGAAGAGGCAAGCCCGAAGCACGAGTACTATGGGCCACAGGGCACGTAAGGTCGCCGGAAAAGGTCGATAGGGATTATCGGTTGCCAAGTGATTTGTTGGCTCAACGCGAGAGAGCTCACATAAGAGAGGCTCTCGCGCGATACGTGAAGATTTTTCATTGCGGTAACGGAGAGGAGTCATCTACCATAATCAGAAATGAGAGACGGCGGGAGGGGGGACGAGAGGGAGGGCAAAGACTCGAACAAAGTGATTTAGATATTATGGGTAATAGATATCTGGGGAATGAACGTTTGAACGTTGAGAGACTCCGATGATTGAGCAGCCTCGATGTAGGAATAGTGAGAGGAATAAAAAGATGGTAAGAACTGAATAAAGAGCCGTCTAAAAAAGCTTACGAAAAAAATTAGCGATGTACTTCCGGTCCCGAAGCGGGTAATCTCATAACCCGCCAACGACTAACCAGATCTACAATTCGCCCTAATTAGCGGTTTATTCGATTTTTTCTTATTTATCTTGAGAAGAGGAGAGAGAGAGAGGGAGAACGGGAGAGATGATTGAAAAAAAAACGTGATGCCGGTGTTTTGCCTTCCGAGATAGTTTGCTATGAAATCGTGGTAGAAAGCTCGACAGAGAGCCACGATCGTTAATGACTGGTGTTTAAAAAGCCATCGACCTCATCTCTTTACGATCCACGGATAGAGTACACACCGCGTCTATATACGTCCAATCTGTTTATGTGTGTGTATGTAAAAATAACTGTAGCGAGCTACATGTATACGTGAAGAGAATAATTAATTAGTAAAAGGCTGCCCTGTGATCCTAGAGATCGCGAATGGACCACTTTCACTGAACGTGGCGTTTGGAACCTCGGGTTTCGATGGTACATAAATATATATGTATATGTAGACTATATATCGCTTGTTCGTGAACATCTAATTTTCGTCCATATTATTTCCTTACTTTCGTTGGGATACAAAGAATGTTTTTTTAAATCTTTTTTTTTATATTTATTTTAGATCATCTGGGCTACGAAAAACGGGCCTACATTTTTAATGATTTACGATCAAAGTTTGAATAATATGGTTATAAATTGTTTGGGTTACATTGTTGGAACACAACAAATATTATCATTGTTTCCTTAATTTTTTTTAAATTTCACTCGGGTACACTCTTTTTTTTAATTCCCAAATAAGTATTGAAAAAAATACCCGCGACATTTTTTAATCAAAATCTCACAGAAGACAGAAAGCTATCAAGAAATATACAATTTCATTAGCATTGGAAATGGATAAACGATGCGAAGTTTCGGCAAGTCCCTAGAATTGCAGATCCCCACCAATACGGCGATAAAAAAGCTTTTGCGCTCTAATAGTGCCTCGTACACTAGTGATTTTGTTCTAGAGAAACGATTCGATCGACTCAGCCAACTTCTCGCGCCGAACGCGTGAAATCTCGCTCCCTTCTTGCCGTCAAGACGCTAATTAATTACCGGATAGCCAATATTGCACACCTCGTTAGCCAAATGGAATATTCTTCGGACTCCTTTTGCCATATTACACGACGAGACCTGTACATAACGCGCTGCTACTCTATTACGTGAATATATGTATATGTTGCAAATATACCTGTATATATTAAAATAAATATTCGTAGGGAAAGTCGATTTTGAACGCGCCATAGCTACATGAACTGCTATTATGACAAGACGTTCATGGAAATGATCTTTGTGCAAAAGTTCTCACATATATCGACCAGCGATTTTGAAGACACTGGGGTTTACATAATGTTGAGTATGGGGACTATGAACTACTAATATTATGAGATCAAAGTTTGCATCTTTTTAATGCAATCAAGTGCATTTCTTCTCGTTAATATTACCCAAATTCTTCTTTTTTTTTTGTTTTTTTTTTATATTCAATAATACCGAAATCTTCATTCACAGTTTTTAGTTATAAATTTACGATAAGGATTCTCAAAGGTATTTCATCAGGTTCCACCATCCAAGGCCCCAAGTTTTCTAGAATTAAGACTATTTGTTAATCTATGAATTTATTTTTGACTGTGGTTCTAGAAATGTTATTTAGGTTTCATCAGGTTCCACCATCCAAATAAATGCCAATATAAATACAATTTAGAAACAACACTATTGTCATATTTATCCTGAATTACGTTTCAAATCCGTAAAAATGTTTTTGCATGGTAGACTCATATACTCCTTGTGGTACAGGAATCAGAAAATGTAAATAATAAACGAAAACCCTCCGCGCGTTCCAACAATGGAAATTTCAATACTCACGTTTAAAAATCGTGTTTTCTCTTATAAACATGTATTTACTCATTTATTTATTTCTTTATCGACTTAGTAATTCATTAATCCGATTATGTATACATATACTTTAAAAAAATTATTACATCAGTCATAAGGGGGTGCACAAAAAATCAAATTAATTAATATTTGATTATTTCGTTTTTATATTCCTTTGGCTATCTGCGAATGAATGATATCGATGATCCAAGTCCTTCTTGGTCTGTTTTCTTCTTCATACATGTGCGAATTGAATATAGGGCTGGTACGTTTGAGATACTGGAGGTTGGGTGCTATACATAATACCTCTACTCTCCGTACTATTTACTCTTGCTCGTTGCGCAAGCTCTCGTATTGGAGAGAGCAAGCTCTGTATGTATATACAGGGTATCCCAGAACTCAGCATCAAGCCAAAACGGGGCGACAGGATTGATTGTAACAATCATGAGAAAAATCAGAAAAAAATCTATCCCCTGCAGTTTGAAAATTATGAGCATTTAAGAAAAACCTAGAAATTTGGTCAAACTGTAACCATTTTTTGGTTATTGTGGTTAATTTTTATTATTTTTGTTCACTAAAACATTGGAACCGTAACCCCAAATAACATTTCTAGAACCACAGTCAAAAATAATGACACAATTGCCCCAAGTTTTCTAGAATTAAGACTATTTGTTAATCTATGAATTTATTTTTGACTGTGGTTCTAGAAATGTTATTTAGGGTTACGGTTCCAAAGTTTGAATTAACAAAAATAATAAAAATGAACCACAATAACCGAAAAATGATTACAGTTTCACCAAATTTCTAGATTTTTCTTAAATGCCCATAATTTTCAAACTGCATGGGACAGATTTTTTTTCTGATTTTTCTCATGATGGTTACAATCAATCCTGTCACCCCGTTTCGGCTTGACGTCGAGTTCTGGGGCACACTGTATATATAGATCGATATATAGAGAAACTTAGCACAAAGCAGTGCTACCAAGTATAACCACCTATAGTGCCAGGCTGTACCATAAGTGTAAAAACGCGCGCTCGCCCGGCTGGACCGCGCACCGTGGGCACAGAATCGATCCTCTCTCTTTTCATCTTTCTCCCAATCACTTTAACAAATTCGAATGCCTCTCGAAGCTGAGCGCAGCCACGAGACCTCACTAAGCTTCCCTCGAGTGAAGCGAGTTGGATTTAGCTCGAAATAACGCCGAGAATAGTCTCGCGGTACCGAGCGTATCTCGGACGTGAAAATATCGTCTTGTAATCGCAGGAAAGTTACGCGTGTAGATGAAAAAAATGAAACGGCATTGGGCAATAATTTTTGAAACTTCGAGAACAGGATGAAGAGTTCATTTTAGTAAGCCGAAATTGAGGGCAAAAAAAAATTGGGGTGAGGATCAAAGTCGAAGTGCTACGGGAAATTTGCGATTATATTTTGAGATTTATAAATATGTAGAGAAATTGTTGAAATAGACATGTGATTGTGCCACCACGTAGGGATTATTGGGTTCTGATGATAATAGGTTAGACGTAAGGAGTTGTCGAATTCTCGACTGGATCCGAAGGTATATTTCCAAATAAGAATAATAAGTGATGCGAGTGGCTCAAACCAGGTACATGAAAAAAATCATGTCCCTTCCCATGAAATTGACTCCATTCCTTATCTTTGTTTCATCACTGACGACTAAACACGAGGTTAAAATCTGCACCATTCCGACTCAATTTCAATTTCTCATATTCATCAATATCTAAAATTATATTTTCCAAATTCAGTTTACAGATTGCCAAATCTGTAAACTGCCAAAATTGCCAAATCTCAAAAAATGTTTCGTGATTTCTGTGATTAAAAACCATTGAAGGAACTTTGCGAAAAAAAAAACAATGATGTTTTCTACGTAGGATTGACGTAAACTTGAACGTCATGAACAAGCATCGAATCGGGTAGCATCGATCGATTTATTCTCGGCGTATGTAAATTCTTTCCGATTGTACCACAACATCGTTAGCGACGTGGCGGAGTCGCAGGTAGGCATTGGTAGGCCACGAGTGGTTTTTGCGTGAAGAAACTCGTTTCGCACAGTTCCTGCATATCGTGAAAAACACGCGTGTATAAAACGAGCGCAAAGCGAATAGAATCGATGTCAAAGTGGTTGTTGGCAAGCGCTGTTGGTGCTGGTTGGACTTTAGTCGGATGAGGTCCGACAGGAGGCTTTCAGAGACTTCTTTGGAGATAATGGCAGCTGCCTGTACGGTGGAGCTCCTTTGAATGCGCTTCTCGCGATCGATCCGTGCGCACATGTCCATTGCGAGTCGTATGAAAGCGCGGAACTCTATGGGCTCCGCTATGATATCGGTGGATAAACTTTATTGGTGCATTCTACCCGGGCATCTTGGAGGAGAAGAACAAAACGGCTGCGGGCAGTTCCAAGTTTCACCATGCAAGATCTACGCCCCCTCCTGCCCTTCCCGTGTGTATGTCCTTTGCGTATGCCTCGTTATACGGAATATGTCCACTTCGCGAATGCAACGAGTCATACCTCTGTAGATATCTCTACCTATCAATGTTGGTACTACCCAGCTCTTTTGGCGTTATTGCACGTATGCTCAAGGATATAAAAGACTGGCTGGAACAGTCTAAGCTTCGAGAACGCGGAGCGTCTCGAATCACGATGGGAGAATGGCCTGTTATATATATTTTTTTCCAGCTCCTTCCCTCGCCTCCTCACAACCGCGTACTGGTCATTTTATTGACTTTTTCTTCGCGGTACCTGTGCAATCTTCGGTAAGTTATCGTGCGAGATGAACCCGCGTGATCAACGTCCGCGTATGTGTACGAATCTCGTAACGCGCCAATTCGATTACTTTTACTTGCGAGGACGAGCAAGCGATAGGGATGAGGTACCGAGAGAAAGAAGAAGAGAGAATGTTCGCATCGCTCCCTTTTGCATTTATGTATGTCGGGCTCGTACCAAAGGAACGAGATACCAGGCGTACGTATAAGTGATTTCGAAGACACTGTACTTCGAGTATCCACATCGTAGCCCTCTACACAATGCTCTCAATGGCTTTGAAATTAGCTTCGGATGGATGCGAGGACATTTGTGTAAAAATTATACAAAATACCGTAACCGATACAGCGAGATTTACCGATGATCAACATCATCAGGCAGATAGGACAGGTTCGAAATGTTACCTTAGCTATATGTACACATTTATGATACGAGTATGTGTGCATGCGCGTGTATGTGCCGATTCCCTTAATAGGCTCCTATCTCAATGCGGAATTGGATTATTTGTTCGAGTCATTCGAAATAATTAATGATAACTGTATTCGTCGCTTCTTTTCCGTATCGCGCTTGGGTATCCGTACGGGACGCATCGCGGTATATGGATATAAACTGCATTATTTAATCGGAGAAACGTCCAGGGTATCCTTAATGACACGCATTCGTGAAGACGCACGCGCAATCTAGTGGCATTTCGACACAGTAAATAAGCGTTCGGATCTGGTTTTATTGACCATTACGTAATTCGAGAAGCTCGCGTGGATAGTGCGATTTCGATCGATATAATATATGTCGGATATAAAAGCCGCTCATCATTCCGTTTTAGAATTGTGCTCTTTCACTCGCAACAACCAACACGGAGGGAGCTTCATCGTTACCTTGTTTTAGAGTTTGTGGATAAAGCCTTGACGTGAACTTTCCTTCGTCCGGGGAGATAGACACTTTGCTGAACAAGACGTCAGGAACGGGAGCGCATATGCGCCGCGAACTTTCACGTCTCTCTCTCTCTCTCTCTCTCTCTCTCTCTTATAAATGTTTTCCTAAGGCTGGTGCTGCACAACTACCAACGCAAGAATCGCAAACCGATCTCATTTTTTTCCAAATACGATTTCGATACTAAAATCGAGAGAACTACTGTTGAAACTTATCAAGAACTGTAAAACTGCGAGATGCCACTCCATACGCCGTTTCTTCTTGAGTTGCTGACAGTTGATATGCTAACTTCACAAATGTCTCATAATCGCTTATTCGGCATGATACTTCGCCTTAACACGTTCAATTCATCATATTCCCTCGAAGTAAGCAAATATAGCAAATGTCCATGTTTCGGATAAGCTCCCAAACGGTTTACCAAAGAATTATCAATAATTCGAAGACATTGTTTTATACGCTATGAAAATTATCAAATTCACCTGAAGGTAACTAATATTCGGTAATCTCATGACAGCCAACTAAAACATTACGCCTCAAGCAGTGATAACGAAGTTCTTAACGTCTCGAGCAGGTTTTGAGTTCTCTTTGCGAATCCACAGATTTAATTCGAGGTGTGCAGATATACAGCCCATCCACTTGTTTCGAGAGTCCAGTTAATATTCTTACTAGCACTCCTAGTAGTTTTGCATTTTATTGCTGCGCATAGCCTAGAGTACTTTTGGGTGAAAGTTGATAGAAGTGAGGAGAAAAAAATCAGCCAAGTGCCCCGTGGCGTAGGCCCGTTACGAAACAGAAGTATTTTCGCTCCAAAGAAAATACAGTCCCGTGCACTCTCTTATCCTCGTCTCGAGGGATGCTCTTGGGCGCAAATTCCATTGCAGTTTTACGATGTTAATGCGCGTGCTTTCAAAAGAGAGCGCCGTGCGGTGAGTTACCCTCTCCCTTAATCCCTACCTCTCTCTTGTTTTCCCTTTCGAGACAAAGCCAGGCCGAGAGACAAGGAGAAAAAAAAAGGATAGAACGGGGAGAGATCATCGCAACATCGCGCTCACGTAACCCCACTGGCTTGATGAATTATAAGCCCCGATAAGGTCGCACGCGTTAATTTATTATCCCTCGTAATCGCCACTTCTACTCGTCTTCACTCGTTTCTTCTTTTCTTTTTTTATTTTTTTTTTCGCGAATTTTTTTATTCGCCACCCCGTTCTCGTGCACGTTTTCACGAGCGAGAATCTTTCCCTTCTCTCATCTCTGGGTGCTGCTATTTTATCCCCCCACCGCCCTCCCAAGAAATAGGAAAATTTCTTCGCGGTGGCGAACAGCGGTAGATCTAATCCCGTGAACGTGTTTGCTCTCATGGGTCAAACACTTTACTTGACACGCGTGTCTACACGATAAGTATTCCGGCATGGAAAGACGGCTAAGAATTATGATAAGACGAAGATACATCGTTTTCTACATACGCGACGTTTACACATTGTATGCGCATCGAGACTGCTCGCTCGCGCGCGAATGAATTATAATTTCAATCGCATTTTTATAATTCTTTGTTCACCACGACCACCAACCCCCCTCGCCAAGCTGTGTCTCTTCCCAACTACGTCTATCTCGATCTCGCTATTATTGGCAAGACGGTTATCCATCGGCAGTGATGTAGCGAGATGAGAAAAATTATCGTCTCGATCGATCGATCCGCGAGCAGAGCGCTTGAGAAACGCGCCACGAATCCTTGGCACAATCCTGCTCTTACAAACGCGAGATGTATCGGAGCTCCGGTTGCAAAAAGGTACGCGGGGAATTTACTCAATTCGAAATACATAGGTGTATGTATAGGGTAAACCGAAACACAACGCTGGAAAGGAATATCTTATTTTTGGAGGTTTTCTAATGATTTTCTTTTTCTCTTTTGTGCTTGTTGCAACGTCACTTTTTCCGATATCAGCATTGTTGGAATAGAGCGATCTAATTTGATGCACGAATTCAGTTGCACCGATTTAGGCTGTGGAAATAGATCGAATGGTTTTACGAAGGTTTATCAGAAACTTGTGATGTTCAATTGCGAAAAAAAGGTTACGATAATGATTATCAAGAAGAATTAAAAAATTGAGATCGAAATATCCTTCCCCGGTGCAAAGCTTCTAGTTGGGTATCGTTGAAGACTTCAAATTACAGTTAATCGCAAAGGCCTCCCTGTCTGGTCTCTTTGTGTCCCTTTCAAAAAAAAAATCTATATCCGCTTTTGTTCGGATAGATAACCGATATATTTATTCTTTGTACATTATTCTAGCTTACTTTTCGATCCACCCTGTAGACGCATCCGTGCGAATACCGTACTATCAACATTGGAGTTCGCATACCAAAGTATCTACGCGTGACGTGTCACCGACTAAAAGCCCAAAAGGGCACAATCCACCTGTCCTATCGCCATCGAAATAACTCGAGTTACGGCTTTTCGTCTGTCAACACGTTCGATAGTGGCTGGCGAGGCGGAATACTCCCTGGCTGTAATTCATCACCGATCACGCGCAGGTGAACGCAGATGAGCTCTGCGCGGAGTGAGGAGAACATGAAACGTGTCAGAGGCCACGACTCGTGCGGGATCGAAGAAGGCAAAACTATACTCGACTACGTACGAGCGAGGTTTTTTCTCGGCTGCTAAATTCCATGCGAATAACGTATATCTGAATATATGCCACGCCGTCAATTTCTAAGACAATCGAATCTGAGGACTGTCCTCGAAATTACGAGTCCCTCCGATAATCTTCGTTGCGGAGATTTAACGTACCCGAAATATACGTTTCGTATTTTACCGCGACCCCGTCTATCACGCTTGGAGGACGATAGATTTATCGGCGTTTTGCGCGCCCCCGTGTCTTTCACGGATACGTTATGTGTCGGTAGATTGCCTATATATCTATGTAAATATTTATGAGAGTACTTGCTACGTTAACATTAGCCACGTGCTCGATCCTTTCGCGCTCATTGAAATCAAGGAGATGCCCGTCCCCCTCCCCCGCCATCCCCGACACCGCCCGCGACGTAACCATTTTATTCATTCTACTTTGTACTCTTTTTCTCAGCCTGGGGGCTGGTTGGCATCGTGCCGCTCTTCGAGTCTCGTAGAGAAGCTTGCCTCGTCGAGAAAACGTAAAAACCCAAAGTTTTTTTCTGTTGCTAAAATTTGTACAATTGGAAAACGATGAAACGTCTGATTTGATCACCATTGGTCTTTTACTGCAATGTATAATTCCAAAAGGCCGTGGATTTTTGGTGCGGGGTGCGAGGATTTGAATAAATTTCTTCGAAAATCGTGCGAAAGTTTTCGCATCTTCAATGTCCAAATAGCAA
This sequence comes from Ophioninae sp. B BG-2022a, assembly GCA_030522765.1. Lineage (NCBI taxonomy): Eukaryota > Metazoa > Arthropoda > Insecta > Hymenoptera > Ichneumonidae > Ophioninae sp. B BG-2022a. Next base: position 14,931 of record JAPYZJ010000693.1, read on the forward strand.
TGGAAGCTTCACTTTTATTCCCTAAATGTAGTTCGAATACTTGACATTCAGGACGATTGCAAGTCGTAGACGTGTTTTCAGGTGGATAGGAATTTAAAAAGTGGGTCCGATTTTCGTCGATTCGAACAACTGCTCGATCGCTAAAAAATCGATCCACGGGTTTACCACGAGGAGTGCGGAAAAATAAATACTTGAGGATAAACGAAAATACTGAAGTAATTGGTAACGGTTCGTCCTGCCAATCGTGAACGCGAGAAAGGAGGAATAAAGAGGAAGAAAAAAAAATGAGTTCACGATGCGTGCGTGCGGGTGTTAACGATGGGCAGGAATCGTCCTGCGGAAATGGTACCCATGCGCTGGTGCCCGGCTTATTCGACGCCCGCAGCGCGAATCGCGTTTCCACCCACGCGTCCGCGATCAACGGCTCGTAAGTCCTTTCGAGCGCGGGCGCGAATTGAGCGGCGGAAGACTCGCGAGTACATGCCGATCTTTTCGAACGTTTTTCTCCTGGCTCTCCTTTATCATTCGTTCCAATGCGCGGTACCAAATCCGAGGGGTAAAACGAGAGAAAGAGAGGAAGAGAGAGGATAAGAGAGAACGAGGGAGAATGTGAAAAAAAAAGAAGGAGGGAAATAAAGGTTAATCGTTCGAGAGTCGGTGCGACGGCAGCAGCCGAAATTCAAGAGCAACGAGGCGCGAGCGGACGCCGGTCCCGTATATAATTACAGGAGAGCCAACGAAACTTTCCGCCTAACGGATCGCACCCCTGCTGGCGCGCTATAAAACACACGAGACTCGAAGAAAGAGGGGGAATTAGTCCGCGTTGCACTTTACGAGCCTGTGATCCGCAGTCCACCTTCCGTCGCCTCCCCGCGTCGAGACTTTGCGAAACCAACGCCCCGATAAAACCGCGACTCTCATACGCGAATAAAATTTAAAAAAATAATAATAAAAAAAAGCGGCCGATAAAAAAAGCCTGCGTACGATCAAGATGAAGGAGGGATGGAGCGAGAGACGGGGATGAGGGGGTGGGGTGGGGAGGGAGAATAAAAGGACGAAGCGAGCATATCGAAAGTGGGCGAGCGATGAAAGGGAGAGAGGTACGATCTTCCTACTTATCAAACATATTTATTGCGAGGGAGGTTACGTACGCTCTGCTCTCAGAGAGATCGAAGAGTACGGAGGAGAGGGAAACAAATTTATACATTTGTGTTCGTCTCCTCTGTATCCTTATACAAATAAGCTCATATAAATATATGAATAAACTTTATTAATTTCATATATATATTTATTTATTTATTTATTATTATATATGTTTATTTATTTTATAGAGATTAAGTACGAAGAAAAATGACGTAGAAAATGAAGTGTCCATTCCGAATGCTGGTGCACGAACTTCCTGCTTCTGGAAATCAGCAGGGTGCACCACCTGTTTTCGGAGCAGTTACCAATTAGCCAAACAACGGATGGCACATCAGGCCCTCGAGCGAAAGCCGAAACTTCCGTAACTCAAGATCCTACTGAAGCCTCAAAATCGTGGTTTTCCCAAAATCCTAATTTAGAGAAAAGCACGTTCGAAGTTTCAATGTAGAAGTTCACCTACATCATGTGTTGAGCTATCTCCATTAATTTGATGGCGTCGAATGACGAAAGATTTTTTTTCATTTTACAGTGGCCTCTTGCATCGATTATACTAGAAAGAACCTTTTCTCGTGTACTCTTCTCTCTCAAAGGGTCGGATGGGTCGCATACTAAATGCCCTAGTCTGCAATGATTTACGTGTCCAATTGATGAGGACTAAACGGAGTCAAAGTGATAAAGGAGAAAATCAGAGGGAGAAAGAAAGAATGGGAAAGAGGGTTGAAGATAGGGAAGAAGAGAGACCGAATTTGGTATGCTATGCCCTTCGTTACCTCTGATGCCTCATGAGTTCCTAGCAGGCACTCGTGGCTTGTCCTACAACGCGGATACGACACCATCCAACCGCAATGGTCTCGCTCCTTGAAGACGTATAAACCTGGACGCGATATTCGTACAGTCTTGAATACTCGTCTATGGAATACTCGTGATACACGTGACAGCATCCTTCCTCGTTCCTTCCTGGAGTCTCATGGCTCTATGCAGACACACACTCATGCCACTTTGGGGATATACGACTTTACGGAGAGCGGTCCCGGCTCCTCTCTCGCGACAGAGACGATACTCGATTACCTTGCTCGAGCAGCGCACGGGTGTACTGCGAGTAATTCAGCTCTATACGTGCTTTATTAAGTTCTCGCAAAAGCACTCAAGTTTCCCACGATATAGCGCAGGGTAAAAGAAGATGAAGAAGAAGAGGAAGAAGAAGATCCAACGATAAGGTCGTACATCCGTTTTGCATGTAAGCGCTTCCTTGAGTTTGAAATGTAAACGATGCTCGGTCGTTAGCCTGTCATAATGAACGTTCCGTTGAAATTTATATTTATATCTTGCATCTTTCAAAAGTGACAAAAATCATTGCGTTCACATGCCCGAAATACTGAGGCGTTCGAATTTGATTATGGATTTTTAAACTGTAGCCTGAAATGGCAAAGTATGCTTGTGGACAAGTATGAATACATTATTCGATATCACTGCTCAAATATTTTTGACTTTCGCCCTAGACGCTTTTGTCCGGTGTATGTTTTTTTCCTACTTTGCAGCCTTTGTTCCAAAGTACACCCTTGTCGGTTATTGGGCTTCCCAATTGAATCCTTTTCTATACCTCTTTATCATCAATCGTCTATCACCCTAATCGAACGTTTAGTCTTGATGACACCGGTCTCAACCTAACCTAACCCGCATTCACCAAGGGAACGGAGAAACTGTGGAAAACCTGTAGCGCCGGTAATACCTGTCAATCCAGCAATGTGGATCCATGCCCAAGATCGCAAGTAAACGCAGGTGCGCGAGGTTTCCTTTCGTACACGCCGCATTAAAACCGGCTAGATAGCCACATGCTGTACTCTAATATTTTGTACACTAGTGCGTAGCCTACATACGGACTCACACGAATCCACGTGTACCCTATACCACCTATACCCGGTCAGGTATCCTCCGTATCCTGCGGTGCAGCGTGGCAGGTCCGTTTGTGGAGTTATGACATTATATCGCACTTAGTGCAGATCCTATCGGCTATCCAGCGACCTCGCGTTAACACGACGAGTTGCCCGTCCACCATTACTATCGATGTTCTCACGCCTTCCCGGCTTACATGTATCGTATCGCGTACGTGGACTTGTACGTTACCGTACGTTTCTCGTACGATACGCTTTATGCGCCATATACAGACCGTACTATGATAATGCATAGAACTCGGAGAAAGGACATTTCAAACCCGTTACATCCGTGTACCGTTGAATATCGGTTGGATCTGGTTGTTTCCAGGACGGTCCTTGAATTATCCTAAAATGCATCGTCAATTTAGCCGTCAATGGGTCTTTGAAATGGTCTTTTCATGAACGCGCATTGGTTTCATCGAACCGCGATTTCGAAGACATTGGATTTGACGCGAAGTCGAATATGGGGTGATCGGCTGCTGGATAGTACAGCATCGTCGTATTCGAACGTCCTCAATATCATCTTTACACGTATAGGCGAGCAGATCCAACGAACGGATGTACCATAAAACGATGCTGGTTACATATTGTTATGGTATATCGACGAAACGGCCCTGCGCTACCATCTCGTCTTATCTAACCACCTCAATCGCGACTATAAATAATGATTGATCGGAAAAATCAGCTGTGGTATTTTTACGATCGAAAGTATGTATGGGAGAGGGTGAACAAGCGCCTTGTTAGATATCCTTTCGTTTCTACTGTGTCTCTCGTAACGTACGAGAATTGCGGGGTGTTGGTTGTACCTCCGTGTTCCGCGGAGCTCGAGAAACCCATCGTAGGTGTTCTGGCAAAGCCCTTAGTAGATACGTAGAGATGCGAAAGGGCTATGCAGTTTGTACCAACCCGCGAACGTTGGAATCTCTTCGAGACGGCGAGTATACATTGGCGTTGGCATTTTTATACTGCCGGAACTGATTATCGAACAGCTATTGGAATATCATTCGATTTTATGAATAACTTTATGTTTTCTTTTGTTTTAATAGCGTTGAAGTTTACATCTTTGGAAAGCAATTCTATATTTATTTCCATCCTTCATTTATTCATTTTCATCATTATAAAAAGACTTTTTTTAAAGATTTTTTTTTATTGAGGACGTATATTTCGAATACGAATGGATAAAAATACTCAGATTATTTCTACAACTTGTACTGGCCGAGTCAAAATGGACTAATTAAAACTGCATTTTTGTGGAAAGCGAAGCTAGAGTTTCGTCAGGATCTAATATTTTCCTACGCTCGGGGATGCACTCGAGTGGTCGTGCAATATTACGAACAATTTTAATTTGACTTGGGCGATCTCATTTTTCATTTCTCATTTCCGCGCGCATATAGCTCCATTGTAAAACCTTGCACATACCGCTGTGTACATTAGGATCAAGTGCGAAAAATCGCGACTACGGGCACGCGTCGCTTTCACCCAGCCGAGTCCATGGTAATTAACTCTTCTCAAATTAGCGCGAATACGGGACGACCGTTAATTATGATAATTTCTAGAGTCGCGATCCTGTGCACTTCGTATGTCTACTCGTCGCGCTTTTTTAAACGTCTTTCTCTCTCTTTCTGTACGTTTCTCTCTTCCTCCCGCTCTTTCTCTCTCTCTCTCTCTCTTTCTTTCTTCTCTCAACTCCGCACGATCACGCTTGACACGGAGATGTAATCGCGGACCACCGCGCAGCTGGGGAGAAATTTGCGACATTATAACCACCCGAGAGAAGAAAATGGACCTCTTTCAAGGTGTGACATGATGACGGGTCTTGCACTTTTGCACGATTATTTTGCAACTGCGTTGAAGCTTCTATTTTTAGCGAAATACAGAAATTAATTTTCTCCCATGAGTCATTTTCACAATCATTTATTTAACTTGACTTTCTGTGAAATAAAAGCAACGGAAAAATCGATATTTCATCCACTTTCCGACTACTCGAGGATCTAAAATCTTGCAAACATATAATGCAGGTGATGATACATGAAAGAATTTTAAAAAATCCGTCATTCATAAACTTTTTAACTTGTCAATTCTACATAATCGTACGGTCATTTGCTAATCCGAAAAAATGTAATAAAAATTCAAAAAACAATACGTTTCTTTTCGTTACATTCGACCTAAACGACGTTCTTTCGATTCGTTCCGTAAAATAAAAATTCCTTCGGTCGAATAATTATTAATTCGCGATACGCCCATCAAGATATAACGCCACGTTAAAGGGATCACGAACATAGCGACTAGTTCCGTAATTGGCCAGCAGTCGGCGCTTACTTTGCGTGACATCTCGGGATACGATCGTTTGCTACACATACACGTACTTATAAATATACGTATACATGATCCATGGGATTGGTCTCAGCCCACGCAAAGTGGCCGCTAACCTCGATTGCCACTTATCCCGAGCTTCCTCCGTCGATCGAAGCTATGGATAATCCAACAGAGATCGAAGGATCAATAATAATGATGAACTTCAAAGATAAAAGGGAAAGAGGGAGGGAGAGAATAAGGAGGGAGTGTGCATTAAACGTCTGTCGATTATCCCCTCAATTTTCAAAGGATTCGAAAAATCTACGATACATTCCGCTCATAAATCGACGGATTAACCTCGTAGTTTAACATTATCAATTACCTTCGGCCTTTTCGAAGAGCGGAGAGATGTACGGGCCTAGGGAACGCGAGAAGTTCCTCTTTCTCTCGCTCCCTCCCTTGAACTCGCGATCTTCTGCTCACTCCCTTGATTGCTCGCGCCTCTGAGTGAGAAATCGAGCGAGAAGAAGAAAGGGGGGGGGGGTGATTATTTCGAAGGATAGAGCGAGCGGTTCGTAGGGTACAAGGCAAAGGATCGAATAGCGAGAACCTGGATAGACGTTGCCGTAAGAAGACACCGCTATCCCCGAGTGTGCGAGCCCTCTATATACGCCCGTTATTACATGTGATCCTCCCTGGGCTCAATCCTCTCGCTCGTGCGCGATAACGTTCTCATAGTATATGATCCTGCGTCAGAATCAATGCCAAAAGAGAACAAGGACGGTGGAAGGTCGCTTCGCGTAAAAATTGTGACGGATGAAGAACGATGGAGGACGGTGATGTTTCATATGTGAAGGTCATATTCAATCTCAAGGTTTAGGTCTCCTGTGAACACTTATCCGTTGGGTCAAATCCGAGAACTTTGAAGTCTTGAGAAATCTCTAGAGTTCTGAGGATATCCGTTTCAACGGAAAGCTCGTATTTATAGAAGAATTGGGAAAGATTGATATTTTTATTGAGCAAGTTTGCAGTCAAGTATGGCGGAAAATAACTACCGAAGAAATATTCTTCCAGTTTCATTCCGACGATTCGATCTTTGATTTCATTATTTTTTATATGCTTTGATTTTCATCTGGCAATATTTGCCTTCAAACATTTCCGAGAAAGTTTACGGTCCCTTAAATTACACACCGTTAATTTGCGAAATGGTGGTTTTGTTTAATAGATGATAAAAATAATGTAATGGATAAGTAATTGAGGACTACCTTTGACACGTGCGTATCACTCGTCGACGTAAGCCCGCTCAAAGAGCGCGCCTGATTGGCTACCTTTAAAAATTAATAATAATTCAGGGGTTGAACCGGCAATCATACATGCTAGTTTCAATCGACTGAGAATATCACCCCCAACCCTCCATTTCACGGATGACGTTCCTCGGTGGGACACCCTGTATAATGCGCGAATTATACACGACTCTACCAGCTCCTTCCACCCCTCTATTTATCTCCCCGTCTTTTCCTCCCCCTTCTCCTTCAGTCTCATAAATACTTATGAAATCTTATACCCCGCGTCGTATCTAGAATTTCCCTCGATCTCTGTATACAACATTTATATACGGGTCTATAAACCGTAGTCCCTCATCCGTGAATCTCCAACGGTTACTGATCTCGAACCCCGCGGAGGGACTCAACGACACACCACCGAAGATGCGATGAACCTCGAAACTTTTAACAGAGCGATCTACTAGGGTGATTATAAAATCCACGAGAATTTAGGGGGTTCGCAAGTAGCCCAGACTCATGTCCCACGAGCCTTTATCTACTTTGCAACTTTGATCACGCCTACTGAGGGATTCATAATTATTCGAGATCTCTTGGTGTGCCATTACGAGCAAAATGAGTTTTTCACACTCCGTGCGACATTTTAGGCAAAGCCACTCGTAACAGACTTCGAAGTCCAACGTTCTTTATTTTGATTGTATGTAGTGGTTCATCAGCGCTATACATGTTGTTATCACAATTCAAGTTAAAAATGGAAGATTATATTTTATAATATTTTTTAGTAACAGTGGTCTGCCAGTGGTCTGAATAAGGCCCAGGAGACGTTTTTTTAAAAAAAGCTTATAGTTAATAGTAAACATTATTTTCTGAACTAACATTATTATTAATACGTTGTTTAGAGAATAAATGATTAAATAAACATTTTTGCTTTATTTCAACATTCATAGCTTTTTTTTTGTTGTACGTAAAAACAAATAAGGTGGGTCTTACATGGATCAAGTACCTTATGGTTTTACGAATGACGAGTGCAAAAAGAAATAAAGAATCCAAGGAAGCGTTCGAGATTTCTCGTACTCATCGTGGACCACACGGAGAAGAAATACGAAAATTGCGGTAGGGAAACTAGTCGGCTCTTCTTCGCTGGGATAGAAAATGCGGTTAACGAGCCTTCGCATTAAACTCGCTGCGCTACAATTGCCTCCGAGTGTATAGCCTTTGCCCCGCGTCCTCACTTTCGAAGCTACCATCCGATGAACGGCTGCGATTTCATACAAGGGTCATTTCAACGACGTTAGATCGCCGAATAAAGATTCGTATAAAAACGTGAAGGACCATCCTGAAGAGAACCGGATGCACTGATAGCCGGGATACGTTAATACTGCGAGTTGAAAATATACTTTGCACGTAAATTTCCATGTACACGCGAGTGTATAGCGGCGTGTATATACACCGTTGTAATACTGCGTCAAGCCCACGTATGACCCTACGAGGATCCGTGAACCGGCTGCCGGACACGCCCGTTCAGCATCGCTCCGAGCTGTTAAAGTCAAACCACTTTTCCATTTAATTTATTTTTTTTTCGTATTTCTTCTCTCTCAAAAGCAAGAACCCCCCTCGCGGAGCTATCAACCCGATCGTAAACATTGTCACAATGGGATAGAGGGAGAGAAATTTTACATTCGTTATACGAAACACTGATGAACAAAAAATTGATGACGAGCCCCAGAGCCTGTAAGAAAGAAAGAGAGAAAGAGAGGGAGGGAGGGCATCACTGCGTGAGATATAATTAAATGCAAAGTTCAGAGTTTTTTCGAAAATCAAGATTCAACCTCGACGTGTCGAAAAAAGAAAAAAGAAATGATGTTTTCAATTGCATTATATGTATTTCTCTCTCTCTCTCTCTCTCTCTCTCTCTCTCTCCCTCCCCCTTTTGCCCTCCCCCTCGTGCGTTTTCGCTTATCACGATTATTTATGCTCCAGTCGATTTAACGAACAGTAAGCCATTTATTTACGGCTCTGGAGGCTCCAGAGAACGAGAGATCGGCGATGTGATTCTCTCGGCCACACGGTCAGCGCCTGATGCACTCGCTAGCGACAATCTCGCCGCGAGCAGCGTCTTTCCTGATTAAAATAATATACTCGCCATTAGTGGTGTACCTTGGAATTTTCCGTAATACCGCGTGTATATTCGTTGCAGAACACTCCACTATCCTCCTCACTCTCTTTTTTCCTCGATCTCTCTCTCGAGAAAGACGCGGACTTTCTGAAGCCTCCTCGCTGTTCGTTTCTGAATCCGACCAGCTGCGGGCCCTAGACGGAAGTTTCAGGATTTTCTCGGAATGCGAAACCGCGTGAGCCCGATCATACAGTTCTCTAATAGTACGGCAGTTTCAGCCGCGAGCTTATGCGATGTACCCACTTTGTACCACCCGAGCGACGATTACAAGCTTAATTAGCGATTACGCGAGAACCCTCAGCGCCGCGATTCGCCTTCTCGTCTGGTATCTTTTATTCTCAGTTTTCCTACTCGTCATACCTATCTTTAGGACTCGCAAATGCTCGACCGTTGTACCCTAGCGAACTATCGAAATGCGTCGTATAAACCGAAGTACTCTGATAAGCGCGAATCATCGCCGAGTCATCTTTCGAGAATTTGAATTGAATATTTCAACCGGTTCTCCTTTCGCACGCAAAAAAAAGAAAAATCTTTTTCTTGCTGGAGGAGGATGCAACAAGATCAAATTGGAATGGCACTGAAGGTTACATCGTTCGAACCCGATGGAAACGATGCTTTGTTGTATCTCAAATTTCCTTTGGAAAACTTCAGCAATGGATACAATTCGAGTGGTTTTTAGAATTCTGATTAACGTTTTACGATGCGAGGTCGTTATACGTGATTTTAAGATTACGGATCATGCAATGAGATTCCTAAAAACGTTTGGGATTTTCTTCACTGAAATTTGCCAAAGGATTTTTGGAAATACGAAACTAATATTTTTCTCTGGATTTCAACGATCCAAATATTAACGGCTATTGCAAAAGGCTATTAAAAAATTGACGGAGATAGATATACAAAATTTGACGAAAAAAGGTATTCTTTACTTTTGATGAAATCATTGAAACAAAATAGGCGCTATCTTCTTCTGTATAAAATTATGGACATTGAAAATAGCGCAGATGAAGATCAGCGATAAATTCAAGACTGGAAAAGTGAAGGCCAAACACCTCGCCAAAATCGTCTACGTTCTATTCTCACAGCATGAAATAAAATACTTTGATTGAAATTCAAATGAAAGGCATTTATCCCCGAGCTCGTGCGTTCACATTCGTAAGGTGGTTTGCGACCTCGCTGTGCCTAAATCGTGACCCACATTGTGTCGAATGTAAACGCAGCTAAATGCGCAAACCTAGTGAACATATCGAGATGGCGAAGTCCTTGAATTTGAATGTCGGGAATAATCGAGCAAATCTAGACCATCCGGAAAATGCGTACTTTTAAAGCGCGCTTACTCCGGGAGCATACAGGGTGTCCCGAGGCGAATGGACGCTCTGATAATTTTGCGAATCATCAAAATAAAGTTTCGATCATTCAATTTTAACGAACTTCATTCTTTGCCTTATTTCGCATTTTGTAGAACCCGAAAATTCAAAACAATAAATTTAACATTTCAACTATCGTATCAACTTTATCATATAATTCGGGATAAGTTTATAAAAAGGATAACTATCAAAGCTTTCTTCTCAAGAGTGAGTCATGATGGATATCATTTTTTTAATCTTAGATTATTGTACTAATACAATGCTATTAATATTTGCCCGATGAAATTGTCCAATTTTTGTGTAACATGAAAGTTGGCAAATGTATTTCGTAATTTTTTCGTCGCGTTCATTTTACAACAATTCACTTTCCCTTGTAACCCAGCATAGTTGACTCCTGAAAAGGGTCAAAAACTCGTATTTTCTGCGTCCAAAAATCTGAACATCGACATTCTCCGTGTAACGTTATCGAATGAAGAACCACGAATCTTTATTTCTTCGTAAACTTACCCATTTTCGTCAATTGTTTTCTTCAAGTCAAAGACCTTGAAGAGTAAAGAAGGAAAATTGGCCACTCTCTCAACAGTAACCAATTCCAACCGGAAGTAAATTCTAAACATTCCAGTGGCTGCAGAATTCCTGAAAAAAAAAAATAGAAAAAAAATAGTAATTTTTTGTAAACACAGGGTTTCTTGAATCGGACGAAGCGAGGCTTGTCCGTTTGAATCGAGACACCCGGTAAATACATTAATAATCGTGTAGGTACTCGTATCTATGGGGGCAGATATAAATCTCGGATGAACGCAAGCGCGGCGGTTGTAGCGCAACATTGCCGGCTACTGTCTATGCCGCGAGCGTGTACCGTACGGGAACGCATAGTGGAGCTTGGGATCGACGACAAGGTCGTAGATCGTGCGTACACGACCGGGCGGTGCAGTCATCGAACGATCAATCTTCGATCCCGATCGATCGTCCCCTCTCGCGAGTGACTTTGAGCGCATAAATCGTCATTCGACGTTTTTGTTGCGCGGCTATGCGTGCGTGCTCGCGATCTTGACCGCGTGCGCGAAACGATGGCGAAGGAAAAAGAGGGGGGAGGGGGGAGAGGCTGAAGAGATCGTGATCGTTTTAGCCGGAGGTATACGTCTCTTCGGGCGAATCGAGCCAAGCTGAGCAAGCGTTGAGAAGGCTGGACCCTCCCTCCAGACAGGAAGAATAAAAAAATAGAAGGAAGACATATAATAAAAGTGAGAGAGAGGAAGCGAAGAAAAACAAATCGGGAGTGCAAAAAAGAAGAGTGAAAGTGGGGGAGGAAGAAACGGGAAGAAAGGGGAATAAAGAGATCGAGAGAAAAAAAGAGAACGCAAAAAGAACATGAAAAAAATGAAAGGGTGAGAGAAAGAGAGAGAGAGAGAGAGCATTCATTGATCGATAGTATTTCATGACAACAAAACAATAAAAGTACAGCTCTGTATAATACAATTGGGAAAAATTGCATTATGAAAAATTGAAAATAATAGAAATTATAGATAAGAATTATAGAAATCAAAAGAAAGAGCCTGAAAAACACGGTTCAATATAAAACAAGAAAAAGATAGTATTCTTCGATTTATAAAACAAAGACTACTAAAAATTGTCGAACTGGAATAGTTATGATAAGTAAACCCGAATGAAATGAGTCTCGAAGTAATAGATAAATATATCTATTATTAAGTAAATAGAAAAATCTATCGATATCACTGATAGATCACCCAACATTTTCGTGAAAAAATCGTAAAAAACGTGTAAGAAACACGATTTTTTATAAAAATTTTGGGTTTTGGGGAAAATTAATGCTAGATTCGTGCTCAGGGGATCAAATTACATTAAACCATTAAGAAAAATATAAAAAATCCAATTTTTTTTTGGATTTTAGGGCAAAAAAAGTTTTTTGACTCAATCATTGATAAATTTTTTTCCTTTAGGATTTGGCACTCCACTCTGTGCTCAATCTCTTCGTTATGATTTTCTCTTCAAAATGCTTCTTTAAAAACTGAAATCCGATGATTTTTCGATTTGTGACAGAATTTCAAAGTTGGACCATCCATTTTTCCAAATTTTTCCATACATACCCCTTTGCCTCTTATTTTGCGGTTTTTCAAGTGGACATTCCGGGAAAACTATACGAGATATCGATATGAATCCAACGCCATTATTTAAGTCAGGCAAAACCTTTTCCAAACCCACCCAATGAATCTCAATGGCACAGAAAAATGCCGCTCTACGACGTTTTGAAATATCGTGATTTTTGCGATTCCGGAAAAGTGGCCGGGAAAGTCGAAAAATATTTGTTTCCGTTTTTGAACTCTTAAAAGGGTCTATTTAATCGGAAATTTCCTGCTGATTACGAATATGCCCGAAATTTTGCCGAAAGTGCAAAATTTGACTGGGAAAATGCGAAAACCCTTTCTAGAATATTTTTTCGACATTTTTGTCTGGAAATGGAGAGTTCAAGACGAATCAAAATGTGGATTTGTCTTTAATGTATAAAAATACATCGACGTGGATCTGCAATATGACACTAAACGTCTAAATATAATAATTATTTCGAGGTGAAGCCCGCTGAACGGACGCGCCTGACTGGCTGCCTTTCAACATTAGTAACAATTCAGGCATTCACCCGGGAACCGTACATGCTTATATCAATCGACTCAGAATTTCACGTCCAATTCCCCATTTCACGGATGACATTCTTACGTGGGACACCCTGTATATATATATATATATATGGATGTATGTATGAATATATGCGGAGGCAGGCACGATCAACGCGCAAGTTTGTCATCGAGATTAGAATCGATCTACTTGCAGCCCACATCGGAGGACCTTTCTATAAAACGATCTCTCGGCCAGATTATCCGCGCGATAACCACTCCAAGTCTCGATCGATTTGAGTACGTTATCGGAAAAATGAAACTGTACGCGATCTTGTATTTGATTATGCACATAAATCTTTTCCTGTCTTCGTCCTTCCTCCCCGCCGTTTGTGGATACTGAAGCAATATTATGTCGCGAACATTTTAATGGATGGAGAATAAAAATGAACATTACTTTTTGCATACGCGTTGAGACAATTCAGAGAGTGATTCAAATGTGGATTAAAATTATCAAGTTTTTATTGATTTATTTTTCATCATTTTTGATAATATTCTTTATTGATTTGTATTATTGATTTCTAATTAGGGTTTCACTAATAGTTCGGGGAAAATAACACGATTAAGAAAAAGATTGTTATACGATTCCATTGAAATAAAGTTCCAACGATTCGAACTTGCGCATCGTGGAAATTTGTCTCGTCCGATCTTGACGGACGTACTCCACTCGCAAGTAGTCATCGTCGCTACGAATGGTCAGACGCGCAAGGCTCAGCCTGTACCACGATTTTTTTTTTAAACAGCACAGCTCTCGTTCTTCAGGTCATAAACATTGGTCAAATGAAGGAATTGTGACGTAATATTGCGTATGCACAGTTAACAGATCGTGCCCTCGAAATAATATTTAATTACAAAATTATAATTGATGATTATTATGATATGTATGTTTTTGTTCGTCTTGCTTCGAACATTATGGGTCTGTTCTGTTAAGGATTGAAATTGTGGGCAAAGTTATAAAAAATCTTTATTTCCAGGTTTAAAAAAGAATTATACGAAATAAATGAAAAAAAAAAGTTTATACTACAAAAACGTACTTATAAATGAAAATTTAAACATATTAAAGTATAATTTACCGATCATTAATCTAAGATTTTACAAGACATATCATGATGCACTTTTCGCTGAGCTTTAATTTCGAAAACACGTCTAGATGTTAACGAGAAATGAAACGATTGCCTAACATTTTGGATCAGTATAAAAATCAAATAAACTGAATTTTTAAATGACTGTACAATTGTTTTACACAAGTTTCAAAAATGTAACAGTTTTAACTTAAAATAAAATATATCAGTACAAATAAACGATTACGTCATAAAATTTTGAAACGTTGGAAAAAAATTAAACTATATACTTCAAACTCCCTACACATTTCTATTTACCGACTTTGGCTACAAAAATCGTTCCAATGTATTTACATATTTTTGTTGAAAGTTCTCGGCTAAATCTAGCAAAAAACAGGCGACGGAAAATAACGAAATAAAAAAAGAAAATCGTTAGCATTCCAACGACGCAACTTTCAACATTATTAAAAACGCCTATTTCGTTTAAATAGCAATAAATTTTCTAGAAAATTCTAAACCAGTTATCGAGGTAAACTGTGGACGATAATATTATCGAAACGAAAGTTTACATAATCCGAATCTAAAATTTGACAAGAGCTTCGATCTTTTTCCTGATTTCAGTGTCGCCAGCGCTGCCACTCGTGGACGTGGTGAGAGAGCGCGATCATGAGCGAGACCGAAAGAGAGATCGAGAGAGAGTGAGAGACCGGGAATGCGAGAGGGAACGACAGCATCACCATCATCCGCACCATCATCATCATCATCATCACCATCAACAACAACAACAACAGCAGCAGCATTCGCAACACCTGGAGCGAGAGAGGCCGAGGGAAACAAGAGAGCGGGAAAGAGAGAGGGAGCAGAGGGAGCGCGAGCGAGAGAGACAAGCGAGGGAACGCGAGAGGGACAGAGAGAGGGAAGTTTCGGTGTGCAGTATGGAAACGCCCGACCCCGTATTCGTCTCGTCGTCTGCGGCGCTCCTGGCATTGCAGAGGATCAAGGAAGCTTCGCTGTAAGTCAAATATTCAAAACCGTATCAACGGATGTCTCTTCGGTCAATATTGTAGCGATCCAATGAACCGTGACGTTAAAGTCTGCCTCATCGGAACATAACGAACGTTCTGCTTTTATTGATTTTTTAAATTTATTCAACGTCATTGTAATTCATGATTTTTTCATTAATCTAATTTCTGAATCTCCGATGATAATCATAAAATCCGTTAGAGAACTGTTCATACCCTAAATCTGAGAAAAGGATAACTACATTGAAGTTTCCATCGCTGAAGTACAACAGAATTTATTTTTCTCCATTGATTATGTCTTTATCTATTATCGTCATATAAATGGTTTTTTTTTATATCTATTTATACAATGGCCAAAGAAACTATTTGGATGACGATTGATACAATTGTAACATATTTGTTTGCAAAACTAAGTTGTGAATTCGGAGTCGAATAAATTTGTATTCTTTTCAATTAGCCACCTTTTTTGTTTAGCCGATTCAGGCCGCACAAAAAACTGGCTTCCTCTTTGTGTTCAGTTGCTTTAAGGGAAAATCGAAGACTTTAACCTAATTAAAGAATTATTCTTTAATTTTCATAGTAAAGTTATCCCTTACGAGTTATAACTCGATGTATCCCGAAAAAATGAAATTTTCAAACCTAAAGCTTATGGAAACTCCTGAAGACTCCCAGGAAACCAGCGGCCACCGTGTGTCGTGAACAGCGACACATCAACGCCCCCGCACAACTCGAACTTCGGTAACTCTCTCATACCGTAACTCGATCAGACGTCGACGATAATTCGCCGCGCAGCGTCTCGTAGCCGAACAAGCTCGAACGAAAGCCGATAAAACGAGGATGGAAAAGGAAAGAAATGTTGGAAACCGCGAGAACCGAACGGGGCATACGCGCTACGTGTCGTCCCGGTATACACAGGTTGAGCCGTCAGGAATAGTTATACTTTTCGCCGATCGTAAATACGCGATGATCTTGCCGCGACCGAAGAAAATCCACCCGACCAACGAGAATAAGAAAAGAGAGACGGAGCTCTCGCAACTCTTTCTCGTAAGAAAGCTGAACGGCGTGCCAGACGAATTCCATTTATTACGTACAGGGTGACAATAATGAAGTCGTCATATATTTTCTAAGAGCCTGGAGTAGAAATTTGGCAATTGAGAAAAATATAGTCTTTTTGGTTTTTCTAAATCAGCAATGAATCATTGAAAAAAAAAAGTTATCCTTTTTTTTGTGGAGTAGTAAATCAGAAAAAATAAGTCGTTTGACGAAAAAATCAAAATCAAAATTCCCGTTTCAGTCCGTCTAGAATGCAGGAAAATTTCTAACTCGCGATAATCTTCTTTTAATGTGTTATAGAGTGACATGTTTCCGTGTCAATGTACGAATTTTTATTCAAGTACAGCACGAATAAGAAGAGGTTTTCCGTAAAATCGAAATGTGCATCGTTGGAATGCGATGAAAATGTAAAAATGAAAATGAAAGAGGAAAACTGGAAATATTCTGGATCGCAAAATGTCTGGGCGAAGGGTTTCAAAAAATAATATGGCCGTCTCACAATCGTCACCCAGTATGTATCGCGGCTTGCCCAGCTACGTAATACCCCTTTGACTTTGCCCGCATAGTAGACATGCCGTAGCGGAACCCCCGCGGTGGATCCTCCTAGTATCCACCATGAGCTCGCACCGTACTTTACGACAAATGTACAAATATATAGTACAGGTATATACAAATGAACATATATGTATCCATACAGATACACATTCATACACGCATATATATATATATATATAAATATACACATATATATGAATCTGTGTAGATGGCATTCAGAAAGAGCGTTCGCCACGTCGCGAGTACCCCATCGCCTCTTTCTCTTTTCTTCGCTCTTAACGTATCTATCGGTGATCGCGTACGAGGCGGGAGATCTCTCAGTGGCGCCTGACGCTTCCACGAACACCAGAAGATCTCTCAGGTTGTGGTACGGTGTGCGCGCACTGACAGAGGAATAGAGAGATGAAGAGACCTCGCGGAGTTCTCCAACGTTTGGCGCGAGCTCTGATATACGTTCGCGCGACTCTAGCACCACAATCGTACCTATCAGCAGACACGTAGATTGTGCAATAGCATATATATATATATATGTTTGTTTGTGTATATGACTCTTATGTATGGAAGAGCCAAGATCGATCGCATTTTTCCATCATCCTGACACTTTGCCGGTATTTCACGCAAAGGAAGTTATTTGACGCATCGTCGATGATGATCCGTCCATCGTGCGTCAGTTGCGTATACACGTGTATACCGGAGGGAATCATCGAGATGAATGCGCAATTCGCTCGTTACATTATTGAAAGCCTTTTTACGGGATTTCAGTAAAAGATGGATAATTCGTATGCGGAAAACGTTCAGTATCCTACCGACGAACTTCCTCGTCTCGTTGTTTCCAATCGACGCGGGTTTTAGACGGGAAAGAGTGAGGAACAGTAGGTTGTCGCGATAGTAACTGCCTTGGCAGTTTTCATGAATCGCCTTGATACGCTACGTACGTTGCGGAAAGATTATAACGGCGTGTAGGAGAATCAGGATACTGGCTGAATCGCAAACGTCTAAGACAAGGCATAGAAGCCGCGATGTCTTTTGTTTGTGGGGGTAGAAAAGCGATTAGATTAGTTTGGGTTTATAAGAGTTGTAGAGAAGGATGCGAAAAAAACAACATTGAAAGCTGCATTATTGTAAAGCAGGAAAAGTTTTTTCTGTTGCATCCCGTTGCTGTTTTAATTGTTCGAAATCTTTTGTGGATCAGTTTAGAGAGTTCAGCTGCAAGATGCTAAAAGAGTTTGGGATAACGAGGAAAATAATTGTATAAATTGATGGTAACAATGAATAGCTTCTTCCAGACGTTTCTGTCTGCCATAGGATTCTCAAAAACAATTTCAGTTAAACGTAATTGTGACGGATAGAAGCCATCCCAAGATCCATCCCGTCGCGAGAGCAACGATTCAATGGGTTTATGCCTGCATTCTGATCTTCGCAATTACCTCGAGATAAATGTAATCACGACGTATAAGAGTCATCTCAAGAGCCATCCCGGCGCAAAATCACTGATTATGCTGATAAAACGTTGCGTTCCCAATACCGCCCGTTGTGCCGATAGCCAATTGCACTGATGTTACAGATTCAAACTGCCGTTTCTATCCATTTCCTTTCTTCATACGGATCCACACACACACAGCTACAAAATATCCCTTGCACCGAGGTTTCTATGGCTGGCAATTGCCGTATACGATCTGGTTACGACCGGATCGCATATGACCGTGCAGTCTTTTACCAGTGTGCCAAGAATCCGGGCAAGTCCGGTCAGCTCTGGGAATTGAAAGAAAGAAAACGAGATGAAAGGGAGTCCAGCAGCTTTCGCTCACGCTGGGCAAACGGATTTTTATTCTAGTTCGAGCGGACCCGTATACTTCACGATATGCTGCTGTGCTCGGATCGCATCTCCATTTCGATGAAATACGACTTGGCAGCGAAAATTATAGGAGCTTCTACTTCTTTCATGTATCGCCTCTTCGAGTGCGCATACACGTCGCTGCATCGCAAGTAGCGTAGTACTCCGAACGTGTTTAACGTGGGTGAACGTGACTGCGAAATCCTGCCTCGATCGTTCTGCCTAGGAACTATCTACGACCACTCCGAAACACTTTTTTTGGGAGTGATGAAACTCGAGCACAAGAACGAACAGCGTTATTGCACTGAGAGTTTGTTTGCTTTCGTTTGGGACGAAATCAAAACTGTAGTCGAAATGAGTTGAAACAAGGTTTTTTTTTTTATTTGACGTCCTTGACTCTTTCGCCCACGTTAAATGACCGGGAAAAGTTATTCGATACGAGAACATAACTTGAAATTCGTCTCCTTTTTCAATCGGAAATTCATTTTTTCAATACAAGCCCGATGCATTTACAACCAACGGATATCGAATATCGATCAATCGTTTATATTAACTAAATTACATCCCCAATAATTTCATAATCGAATGGACGTTTAGCACTGCACGATTGAAAGGAATTTGATTTAGTGAGCTGCACTCGATAGACTTTTATCGCCGCGTATAATTTTACATTTCCCATGCACAGAACTATCACGGTAATTATTTTTAAATTAGCTGATCTCGTAACAGACGAGAAATTGAATTTAATATTCAATTTAACGAGAAACCATTTATACACTGAAATTTAATATTCAATTTAACGAGGAACCATTTATACACTGAAATTTCGTTATTTCGAAATAATATATCCATACGACCCACTTCCATCAACCAGAGACGTCTGATGTGATCATTGGACCTTTAAAATATGGGAGAACGAAAATTACACAAATTACAGTAATCACATTTTGAACCGGATACATGATTAGAGTTATCATATTCCTGCAATACCAGCAAAAGCCCTTTTGCTAGACATTTATTATTATTATTGTTACTACTGATGAAACTGCAGTACTTGTTTAATTTTGTTATTGTTTTTTTATGCCAGAATTTATTACGCCCGGCAACGAACTTTTTAAGTAATTGTTTGAATTTTGACGAAACATGAAACATGCAACATGATTTTGAAAAAATCGTTTTTTTCGTTTTTATGACTCAAGCAGTGCTTTTATAAAAATAATATTGAACTGTTAAAGTATTAAAGATTAACATAAATGTCAAGCATTAAATGTTTGTTAGACTTTAAAAGCGATTTCCATAATCACTTTTTTCAAATTTATCGAGTGCATTACTTCAACACAGTCTTTCAATTCGGCGTAAACTTTTTATTTTATAAACAAGTTACTGCAAATTTTTTGAAGAAAATTTTGAATTTTTGTGTCAAAAGTGCACTATTCGTTAAAATTGGATCGCATAAAGAAATATCAATGAAATTATCAACATCGGTCGTTAATATCAATTAGTAATACCGTGTACGCAGTTTTCATACTATTCCTAATCTGCAATACACCACAATAGTTAGAGAATTCAGTTGTCACTCCAGACGACCCATTTCTGCGAATATTCAATCCCTTCAAGTTCCGGAAATAACCATCAATGAACATGATGAGAAAATGAACATCGCCGATCGAAACCCAAGCCTAGACTTCGTAACTCCAGTAGTGGCAGAATAAAGGAGGAAATAATAAATGGTTTCTTGTTTGTTGCAGGGTTTTTCACAAAAGACCGGCGTTAGCGAGTGGCGTCAGTCTCGGCGGAAGAGGAAACAGCGGTATTAGCACGGGAAACGGGGCAAGTCTGAGCGTCGACAGCGAGTGCGGTGACGCCCTCAAAAGACGCAAGGTTCACCGATGTGACGTCGCTGGTTGTGACAAAGTATACACGAAAAGCTCTCACCTCAAGGCCCATAAGAGAACTCATACGGGTAAGTTGAAAGAACATGTCGGTACTACGGGACGTTTATTTTTTATGAATTAACTTTTCTACTCCAGTCAATGTTGGGAGTATCTTGAGGGAAAGGTAGAAAAGAATTCTGTTAAGATTTCCTATTATTTAAGATCGATCCATTGGAAGTATATTTGTTCTCTTAAAATTTCTTGATTGTGATCAAGTTCGAAAAATATCTAGTAGGTATTTTTTGGTATTAACGAGTTGAGAAAAAAATAACATATTTAAAACGAATTATATTTATCAGCACATTGTTAAATTTGGCAGCGTGGCACATGTCAAGGAATTTCATTTCTTTTCTTAATGTCTTCATTTTGACTATTATCAAAAAATATATGTTAGCAGATTTGTGTTATAAATCTTCAAAAATAATTCAAAAAAGAGTTGAAGTTTTTTTGCAGCCTGACCATCTCACAAAAATTAAGCCTTGTCTAAAAAAGTGGACGATTAAATCGCTGCAAATTTTAACATCATGTATCATTTTTATCGAGGTTTTCAGATACCTGAAAGCATATATAAGATATCCAATCGAGAAGTTCTGATTTCAAATTTCCAGAAGACAAAATCATATTATTGTTTGTATCATAAATACCGCAAATAATAATGATCGATGATTAATAGAAAATATCTTTAAACAAAAACTAAATTGTGTTTTAATTAAAAATGGAAATATTTCGAAAATTTGTCATAATCTGATAGAGGAAAAACCGCTAATTCGTAGTGTCACGGAAAAGGACATTCCCTCTTGAAAAAGATTACGCCGCAAATTGCGAAATCGAATTTGTCTGATACACCAAATATAGACAAAAAATCTAAGAATAAACAAGTAGAATTTTGAATAATTGCCTTCTACCAACAATGATCTCCAACTCGAATTAAAGTAATTACTTGGACGAGAGTGCATACACGTATATGCATCAGAGTCCAGGCGACTTCCTGGCTCATCGTTAACATCGTTGTCGTCATCTTCGTCGTGGCAAAGAGGGATCCGCCGCATTCTCGTCCGCGTATATAAAACTCGTCAGCGCTCTCGACATAAATGGGAAAAGGAAATCTCTTTTTACGGGTTCTATGAGAGCCTTAACTCTATGCAGATATTACCCCCGAGAGCCAATTATCAAGAATCTTCCCACGTTAAGGTGATAATGTTTAAAGCAGAACCGAATACAACCGAGAACGCGATTTTCCTTGCCGTAAAACAATGCGAATCGTTACGTGCCAGCAAATGGATTATCATTGTCTGTGAAGAGACGATAAATCACGCCGTCATTGGCTGTTATGTTGGATGAAAGGGTTCGAGAGGAAAGTGACAAAAAGTGACAGCAAATTCGCGTACGGTGGCTTGCAAAACGGCCGAGCCTAACAAGGAAAAAAATATCAATGCTAATCACAAGAGAAGGTTTTTATCCTCGTTATCCGACCGCATGCAGGTAGCCTCACTTGTACATCTTTTATTGGCCTCGTACGCATCTGTAATGTGTTTACGTTGCTTCTTCGGTTTCGCAATTAATACGAGGGAAAACAATCTTCTCGATACGCTTCGTACCTCTTTCCTCCAAACTGAAGTGAAGTGAACGAGATCGAACTAGGGCATCATTCCAAAAGATTTTACGACGCAGTTACGCAGTCATTGATGATACCGAGAATCGTTTTCCTTCATCTGTTACTCCCTGCTCGCAAATAATTATTCGTAATTACTGCTTCCCGCGGATTTCGTCACCTCGGTGCTATGCACGGAGTAAGCAACGTGAGAATAAAATTAAAATTGGCCATAAGTGTTCAAATGTTTTTTTTCCGGTTATTTCGATCGGTCAAAAACCCTCGAGTGTTTTCCTAACTTTTTTTTCTAGCATCCTGAGTCGAAGGTGTGAAAAAAGTTCGTCAAGAGAATCAATAAATGAAGAAATAAAAAAGAATTCACAATTCGAGCTTCTATTGTATTCTAATAAAAAACACGACTTTCTAATATCTCAATTCAACTGTTCGATAACAAACAGATGGATGTGTTGAAAAGTCATCCTGCCATTCGATAGAAAATATTCCTCACTAACGATGTCTACAAAAAAACGTAGCGATCAATCAAAAAAAACCCAAACAGACTGCAATAAAAATAGAGAAAAAAAAATAGGAAAAACAAAATTTCTCGATAACTACGTCAATTTGCCAATGCACTGTACCACTGCAAAGACTGAATCATGAAGTACACGAGTACGAGTGCAAATATCAGAAAAGTGGTTCGCACGGTGAGTTTCTTTCGTGGCGTCCGCGAAGTGGAATTTCCGGTGGGTGGATGTACCCGAGCCCGATTACACATCCCATTAAACATTGTCCAGGCTATAATTTAAGCGGTGTATCTCGTATGTAGTCTATCCGTCGATCGTAGCTAAAAGCACAAAAAGAGCCAATACCCGACTACGGTTCGCGATAGACAATTTGAAGAAGAGGAATACGTCGTGTAGTGGCTGATGGCGAAACGGGCGTGGTCGTGAGAACCAGGATCTTTCGTCCGGTCCTAGGGTGAACCACCTGGAAGAGTCAGACGAAAGAAACGATCGTGGTTCTCAACCGGATGCTGCAGTCGATTCGTATACACATCCTCTCGTCTTCTCCCTTCCCCCCCCCCCCCCCCCCCCCCCCCCCCCCCCCCCCCCCCCCCCCCCCCCCCCCCCCCCCCCCCCCCCTCAAGATCATTCCATCCGATCATTATAGTTATTCCCAGCCTCGTCTCCCCCCACCCAAAATGTACTTGGCCATTTCTCCGAGACTCGGGCTTCAGAGATGCTCGCGTAATAGTGAGAATAACCGACGCGCGCTGTGAAGCATTGAAAAAATAGAGGACTAAGAATACCTTCAGTTAAGGAGATTCGAGCGTTTAACCGATGTTGAGATAACTGTATTTTCCCGGAAACGTGTCCAATGACAAAGTCAAAGTTTCTGAGGGCTGCCGTTTATGTTTTTCGAGAAACGAACGACTTTGGATCCAGGTATAATCTTGGTTGGTTAATCGAATTGACGCTTGTATCGTTGAACGGAAATTCTTATTCACTAACTTACTTTTATCGAAGCAAGATTGAAGCTTCGACTGATTGCCATATTTTCGTCGTTCCCTCGAAGTATATCAAAAATTGAACGATTGTTTTTTTATAATTCAGCCAATCGATATTTCGTTAAATTTGCACGACTTTCATGCATAATCCTCCGTATGTGTTCTTGACACAACCTAGGACGTTGGTCCACTAACTTTTTTGCCTGATTCACGAAAGAGATACGACGGATACAACACTTGGATGTTCATGTAAACGAACGAAGCGTGTGTATGTGTATGTACATATATATATGTATACGTCGTAATGTACGTAACCGTTCGAAGGAACACGTTTCGCCCATTAAGCCACCATTATAAATCGTGGACAGTTTCGCGAAATCGCACTCGTGAGTCGGCTTGGGCTAACTCCGTATTCCAAGCGTGAACAAATATGTGTGTGTGCACATGTACGATCCTGTGTCACTACGAAAATCCTACGTACCCTTCTAAAAGGCCTCGGACACATCAGGCAAATTTAATTTGGGTCTTAGCGCATTTATAGAAACGCGAAACAATCCCAGGTCTAGGACTGACCCTTCAATGTTGGTTTATGTACTTAACTTTGTAAAATGATGCGTTCCAGCCAAAGCACGCTCCTCAAGAACTTTCCTCATATTGCTATTTTGGATTACTATTTCGATTCCATTAATTCGTTAATTAGAGGCTCTGCCCAAGCACGAAGTTTAAATTCTTTTGTTTTACAGTTTTGGATCTTACCACCAACTTGTAAAGGACGTATTGAATAAAATTTTGAGAATTGATCGTATCATGACGATTTATGTAAAGAGCCAAAATGACTCTTCTTCCTTTTCCTTTTTTTTTTGTAACGTAATACAATATATTTCTCCATTGGTTCCCAAAAATGGCTGCGAGAGCAACGCAATGCTGTGATACTTTTCGTTGTTTTTTTCCACTCTCGAAAACTCTTTAAATATGAATAAATATCTGTTTTAAAAAACCCACTATAAACCATGAAATTTGTTCGCCTGAACTGTGCTATTACGTTCCACTTTCAATCGTATCACCCTGGCATTTTTCGAATAATACAATTGCCAATTGCAACGGTTATAATATTTTTTTTTACTGAAAAGAACGTCGTTTTTTACGCATCAACTGTTCGCTAAATTTATTCCGTTCCCGTCTTCACGGACCTCAGTCAATTTGGTTTCTTCTGGTGTGCTCCGTTGCTTCTGTTCGATAGACCCACCATCACCAACTATTCACCCACATACGCGTTGCGTCACCAAAGCATTGGCGAGCTGCATTCCTAAGTTCCTGACGAAAACTCGCGAGTAACGTAGCTATAGCGAAACATCGCCGATATGACGTTGCTAATTGCAAAGAGGTATTCAACCTCTGCGGCAATAGATCGCAAAAGAGCGCTTTATCGGAGAGACGATTCGTGCGGAAATGTCGACCGATTTATACCGCTTCGATCAGGAAATACTTGGAATACCGTTAGGACGAGTGGGCCACTGCCATACTCGTAAACCATTTCAACCCCTATATTTTCACTCGTGTACACCCTCTCGGAACTGGAAATGGCACATTTTTCATTATTCGCTAAAAGCATTGCTCCCGAATTGGTTCTATTTGAATATCTTGATTGAAATTCTGCGAAACTACAAAAATAAATTTGACCCCATAAAACAATTTTTCCGAGAATAAAAATGATAAGTGTCCCTTAGATTGCAATGATTGATTTTTCGTTTAAAACAAATAATTTCATAAAGTATAAAACTGCAGCTGGTTCAGCCAACGAATGCCGAGAGGTATTACCCAAAGGAGAAGAGTAAAAGTCCGGAATAGGTTTGGTGCCCGATGGTTTCTCCGGCACAAGTCCAGCACACTCACGCCTGCTACTCTCGACGGCTGTACGTCATTACCCAGCCAACATATTATTTCCATAGTAATAGCGGAAGTATTAGAATGCTCGGTGTGCGGGATGTGCATCAGCCCTTTCGACGAATCATGGGCGTATTTTGAAACGTCTGATTTATCGCGAGCACGCTTTATCCTCATGCCAGCGAAAGACAAGGACCTGGCACTTGTGTATGTGTGGAAGCCTCTAATCAACTTATACTTAAGACGTTAATTAAACTCATTCGACCAAAGAGAGCAATAACGTACTCCGCGCCACCGGCTGCAATAAGAAATCCTACAAACCTCGTAAATGCTCTCTTCGAGTAACATCCGATCTAGAGAAAAAAGAGGAAAAGGGGGGGGAGAGATTTGCAAGAGCTACCTGAACAAAAGGCTCGTAAAGTTTCCGCCTGAAATATCCAAGATATTCTCGTTAAACGAAAATTATAAACTTTCGGACACTCGAAAATTATGGATATTGTCGTATACTAAAAACAACGGTAACAATTCTTACATTATTCTTTCTGTCGGTAATATTTTTATTTACCCGTATAATTCAGTCGTTCCTGTCATCTGTCGCAGAACGGTCCTTTTCCTCACTCCCTCAATATTCTCCCCGGATTAAAGATTTTCAAAAAACTTCATGATCCCTGAATTTATCGTAGGCCAATATTTTCGAGGTTATTTATTGGGGTTGTTCTTAAAATTGGATTCCTGGAAAAATAATGTAAAAAAATGTCCCTTGGACGGTTTTCGCCACAAAAACCACACGATCGTTCTTATGAATTGTTATTCTACAATGGGCATCGTTAATGTGCAAGACATGATATTTAATAACAATCAAAACGAGATATCAAGAAAAAAATATCGTCACGTTTCAACTTGAAGTTCATCGCTTTTCTTTATTTCCCCAACAATCTCAGCAGTCCTCTTTCTCGCGAAATGTATTATTAGAGCCGCGATCTCGGATGGGCCAGAGTTAAGAAGAAATAGGAGAAACGAGATGTGTGTCGAGTGTGGGAATCGCGCATCACGATATAATCGGAAAGTCACCGTCTCGACGTCTTTTCGCACCCAATTATTGGTCCTGTATCCGTCTGAATGTAAGAGACGTCCTCGACTTCGTCCTCGCGCTCTATCCGTCACCGGATGCTGCATTGTGTCTACCAACCAGTCTACAGCTTCGTTACACTTCAATTGCACGTATACAGAGAGAAAGGATGCTTCGAGCTCGATGTTTTCACGTAGGATTGGCTATCGGGCCATCTGGTTATTTCGAGCTCATTTCTCAGTATACCTTTCGACGAATCGTTGACTTCGAGAACGGGACAGACCTCAGAGACAAATGTCTTCAAAATCACCTTTTCCTCTATACAACCACGCATATAAATCCCGATTTCCTACGTTGAATCAGACCTTGATGTCGTCTTATCAAACCCCTCGAGTGCCTCTCGCGCGGCGGCGTGCGCAGAACCGAGAAAAATCAAGTACGCGAACGATCGGCTGACAGCTGTCACCCACGTTCACGTGGATATATCTGCTCTCTCACGTAGATCTCTGAAAGTGCCCATCACTCTTTCTATTGTATGCGAAGGAGTCTCTCGTATCTTGGGCCTTCGCGATGGTCAACGCGAGACGTAAGGAGGCTGGAAAAGAAGGAACGTCCCTCAGGGCTCACCGGCCTCTTTGGCTCGCGTCACTTCCACATCCACGAGTTACCCCACGAATGAAACGTTAAACTTCCTCGCCTGTTTTTCTTTCGTTTTTTTCTTCATCCTTTCCTTTCCTAACTCTCGGCTAAAACGGTCGAATTGCCGTTTTTTTTTTATTTTTCGATAGCTATCCGGCCGTCTGCCTTTTCGTTCCGTCAAACGAGCGTTCACCAGCCTATTGACGAGCCACCAGTAGTGTGGGCTATCAAAGTCCTTTTTGCTACCCGTACAAACTTGCCCCATTGCACCCTCCCACACATGTCTTATTTGCTCTTGTTTTGCGTCTTAGTTGCTCCTGAATCGCTCTTCACCAACCGAACCCTCCATGGTGGTTCTGTCGAAACCTCGCGCTCCCAACTTCACGATCCGATCGAAATGTGTTAAGGAGACGAAGGCTAACTATTCTACTATACTTATATACGTATGAAAGGGAATATGCTACTGGTCGAAGACGAGATATCGTAGTTCAAATGACTATCTTTCCACCATTTTTTGTATCAACGAAACAGACCAAACAGGAGCACATAGATAATAACAACTAGGAGAGAGCTTTGCCAATTCCTCTGCTTTTTCTCATACGTCTACTCGCGACGATTTTCATCGATGATAGAGTATTTGATCTTAAACGCCTTTAATTGAAACGGCTGGTGATATCTGGGTGCAACGGGGATGATAAGGTTCAAAAAGATATTGAAAAGCTCAATTACGCTACTACTGGAACAGCCCTGCAAATTTGAAAACTAAATATTTCTGCACAGCCTGTAAAATTTACAAACTTCTCGCTACCAATCCCAGGCAATTTAGGGACTTAAACTTCGCACCGTTACGAAGCAATGAAATTTCTTTTCTCATTTTTTAATTTCTTTAGTTCCATTATTTTGCGAAATATTTTTCTTCTCAATAAAGATTCGAATAATTATTGAGCTACTTTACTTAACGATTGGGTGAAAAAATAGAGATAATAAAAAATAATAATTTTCGTTGCGCCGCGACGTTGGGAACTTCAATTGCAAGACAATTTTTAAATCTAAAAATTCCGTGGAATCCTAAAATGAATCACGAAGAAGTGGAATTATAAAATGAACAGCCAAACTAAACATAATACAAAAATGACTTGTCAATTTCAGAATCGCACTGTATAAAAATAAAAATCATGAAGATGAAGACAAAAAAAAGGTTTTATTAAATTCGATTGTGTTTCAGGCGAGAAGCCGTATCAGTGCACGTGGGAGGGATGCACGTGGAAGTTCGCGCGCTCGGACGAGTTGACGCGGCACTATCGCAAGCACACAGGGCAAAAGCCCTTCAAGTGCCACCTCTGCCAGCGTTCGTTTTCGCGCAGCGATCATCTATCGCTACACATGAAGAGGCACTGACGAGACGCAAGCGCCTCGTCGTCGTCGTCGTCGTCGTCGTCGTCGTTTTTTTCGTTATCTTGGCACAGCAGCGCGGTCATGATATCCTGACCCTTTCGGGGGAAGATCCTACAATAAAAATCTCGACGAGATCGTGTCATTTACATTCGGGACCTGAAGACGAGCCACGCGGCACTCGTGACAGACGGGAGTCGGGCCCCCCCAAAAAAAAAAGAAGAAAAAATAGAAAACGTAACGACTTGGCTAAAGGGGGCTTGACGAGGCCGGAACTACGTAGCAAAGCAAACTCGAAAGAGAGGGTACGATTTAACTGACTTTAGACATTAATTACGAACGGGATCACGATTATGGAAAGTGATGCATTTAAACGTGACACGAGAGAAAGGAAGGTTCGTAAAGTTGGTGCTCGCGCGAAAATCTTTACGTTTCGAGAAAGAACGATCATCGATCATCGCGTTTCGTCCTCGTGTCACGACGGGGACGAACAAAAACAGACACGTTTTTCCATCGCGAAACGCTACTTTCGAAACACGAATGAAAAATATTTCTCGCCGGGACTACTGATCGTTGGCTCGGAAATTTGCAGATTTTTTTTTTTTCTATTTATGAAATCATCATTAAGGCCAGCTCAACTAGTCTAGAGCACCGTTAATAATCTATCGTGAATGCATAAGAGCCAGTAGGGTAACGTTATGAAAAAAGAAAAAATATATATATATATATATGAAACAAAAAAAAAAGAAAATATCCGATATGTGTGTATATATATATATATCGACATATATATTATTCGATATATATATATATATGTTTATATCGTATAATAGATGAATTAACGATAGTTATAACGTTGTAAAGAGAATATTAAACCTCCGGTGACGGAGCTTGGGACTTAGCATGCTCAGTTAAATAAATTAAACAAAAGAAAAGAGTCGTGATCGTGATTTTACGAGGAAACAAAACAAACAAAAAAAAAAACAAGAGAAACACTAACCATGTGTAAAATAATAGACAATTGTAATAATTCGTGACTGCACAAAGAATTTCGCGTTTCGGGTAAGGACAATCACTGAACTATTCTCGCTTTGTGGAAAATGAAAACCAAGAGTTTCTGAACCAAGTTCGGAGGAAATGACTGAGAAAAAAGAAAAGGAGAAAAAAAACGATGGAAAGATAAGTCGAATAACGAAAAAGCCAGTATTAGGAATTTTTCTTTTCGTTCGTTCTTTTTTTTTTTTCTTTTTACGTTTCCCTTTTGTTGTCATTTTTTTTTTTGTCAGTCGTAGCGAAATTGGGGATCAATATTGGAGCCAGTTTATCGTATAGTTATCCTACATCCGATCTGTATGAAGTAATCGTATGAATCGCATGAAGATATATGTATATATAGTAGTTGGTTCGCGCAAAGGTGCCAAAGTAGATAGCTTCAAAATTCTTTTCCACGCGCCTCTTTCGTTATACTTTTTTCTGTCTCTCTTCCTCTCCCCACTCACCGTCACGCTTATCACTCGTGATGGTCCCTTCTCGTTTGGAAGCCTAGCGAGAAACCCTTCGAAGCTGATTGGGCGATTGAGGTAATTCAATATGCGGAAAGGAATATCGAAGAAAAGAACAGAAACACTTCTTCATTGATGAATCGAAGGAGCGCTTGTCGAAGGAATAAAACATCGTTTCTGTTCTCTTTTTTAACTTTCTTTCAACACCCCCCTTCCCCTCCTGTCTCCCTCCATCTCTCGGTCTTATATTCTTTTTCCTTTCGTATCAATTCAGTAAATACCGTAAGAGCATCATGATAATGTCGAAACAGACTTTCTGTGATGACGTTGACGTTTGCATCCTGGGGATGCAAAATTCGATTCAAAGAAATCAATCAACGATTTTTTTGGGATCCGTATCAAAGATCCAGTATGCTCATTGGATACAAAAAAAATTCTGATAAAAATACCCATCCGAGAAAAGCAGAGATTGGAGAGAAAAAAAAATATACATCGTATTCCATCTGAAGTGAAGATGCAAAATTCAACAACATCAGTTACAAAGCCTCGCAATTTCGGGCTGTAGATATAACATACCTGATAGGATGAAAAAGCCGGAAAAGAATAGAAAAATACAGCGTGCTTGTAAATTGCTCAGACTCGATCGAACGGAATCTAAGCTCACAATCGTTCGTTCATTTAGCACGTAATATGCTCGAACACTTTCGCGTTTTATTCACGAAAGATAGCGACCTCGCGTTAACTATGGCGATAAAAAGGATTGCTCGAGTTAACACACCGATTAGAGATGCGACAAGCTGCTACGAGAGGGGAACCTTCGCGAGTGCGAAGAAAAAATAAAATATTGTTTATCGACGCAGCGTTAAATTTCACAAAAAGTAATGCAAAAAGAATGATTTCCAAAGTTTCTATTGATTTTTCTTTCGATATCGTCCAAAATGTTTCTTCTTCGGGGAAAAGATTAAAATCCAGATCCCTTAAACCTACCCCCCCCCCCGCAAACCTTTGAATACGTTTCGTTGCGAACGATTTTCATCGTTGTAAATCGAGCCTCTCACTCTCTATCTCTTTCTCGACGATCCGATACTCCGTGAGTATCGAAAGTGCATAATCGATGCGCCTAATGAAGTTAGCATGTAAAGTACGGGGACGACGATGGAACAAGATGCCAGTATATGCTAGAGCCAGTTTATCACGTAAACCTCTATGTATAAGATAAAATGACGAACCAAGTTTCGACGAATTAATATTTTTACGCTGTTGTATGTATGTGGGTGTGTGTGGGGGTATGCGTTTGTATACACACGCACATATGTATGTATGTATATATGACACTCATGCATATAGATATAACTGAACACTTTGGCACTGGGGAAAAGAGGAACAAAAAAAAAGAACACAGCTAATATATTAGATAGATGTATCTCGTTATAGATTATAGTGCCTTTCCAACGTTTAAGCATCGCAAAAAATGCGCGATCGTTAGACGTTGTAATTTCTTAAGTCCATCGCTATAGTGCCTTATCTCTCGCGAATTTTTCCTTCCCTCTTGTTTTTTCTCCCACTTTCATTCGCATCTACAGTTCTCCTGGTCTGACTGAATAAAGCCCGCCAACTGCTTACCCGAGTCTCGAAGTTTACGTTCTTCGAAAGCGAGCGCAATTTTTTTTCGATTTTTCGGTTCCTTTACTTTTGAGTTTGTAAATAATGTGTCTTTTGCACTTTCCAATTAGGAATCCTCATCGAAGATCCCGGAAAACGTTTACCTGTTCTTTTGCAATCAATATATTGTAGTGAAAAATTAGGGCGATTGAGTTAAAGTAATTTTTATTGCATTTTGGTGATACGCCCGTTTCAGCGTCATTGAATCAGTCGATTGTAATTCGTATGTAATTATTATTCGACACTTCTGAGGTTTTGCCACTTTGAGACTTTGATGGAAACGTCATGGTACAATTGATGCAATATTTCACAAAAGTGTGCAAAATTTGGGAATATCTAAAACTATTTGAAAAATAGTATGTTAATAATAAAATTAGTATTCGTTGAAACAAGGTTGAAAATATTTCGAAAAAAGTTTCGTCGGCGCTGAAACTCGTGATGGTAAATCAATTAATGTTAATCCATTTGAACACAAAACTCGTTTTGTAAGTACGCGTGAATCCCCACCCTCTCCTCCTCTTTTTCATGTCTTCTCTATATCGCAATTTCTCTCACTCTTTCTCTCTGTAATATGTCCATTGAAATGCACTGATCGTAAACGTTTAATTTCATTTATTCATTTATCCATTTTCACAATTATCCAAAACCTTTTTCCTGAAAATCAAGTTTCAACATATCTGAAAGAATTCTAAAAACAGTAGCAAGTGATTTCATCGAATCGAGTGCGATGTGACAAAAAAATTTCTTTGTCGATTTAAAAAGTTACACTTCCGAGGGAAACACAAAGCGAGAGAGTGAGAGAGAGAGAGATGATAATTTCTCTTTCTCTCTCTCACTCTTTGATATCTTTGACCATTTTCTCTGCTTACACAATTTGTTTTGGACTGATACGCTGATGTTTGGTGATAAATGTGTAACCTGAAACGATTGCAAGAGCAAAAGAGATGATGAGAAATGCAGCTCGATGATTGCGGCTGACACGGCCCTAGATCAGCGTCATATTACGAGCCATTCGATCATACGCGATCTCTCTCGAATAGACAATTCTTTCGCGTCACTTGAACCACGTCCGATACGATGCAACGGTAGTTCATGTAAATAACTAAATAAAAAACGAACAATGTTCTAGAGGAGCAGAGAGAGAGAGAGAGAGGGTGGGGGAAGAGAGAGAGAGAGGGAGAATAAGGGAGTAAGTGAGAGGAAGAGGGAAAAATCCTGGACAACGAAATTGCTTTTAGAGGGACCATTAAGATGCGAGAAAGGAATTCGCACTTTCGTTACGACTTTCGAATTGTTATTCTTTCGCCTTTGATAAAAATCAAGTCGTATTCCCTGATTGAATAAGGAGACTGAGAAGGAGAAAGGGCGACGAAGAAAAAAAAAAAAGAAAAAACCCGTTACACGCACCCTCGAATCCGTCCACGATAATCGCGCCATTCCATTAATCGAACATTCCACAGGAGTGAAAGCTCTGCTGCTTTAATCTTCTTTATTCTCCTCGTATCTCTCACTCTCTCACCGTTTCCCTCCCTCTCTCGTGTCCCCTTCCTTGCGAGCGACGTCTCTGTCTTGTCGAAATCTTTCAAAGTCCATTAACTACTGATGCTCAGCCGAGTGAAAAGAAAGAAGATCGAATTAACGCGAACACGTTAATTCGATCGGTATTTCCCTTCGGGAAATAAAATCATTCGCAAATCTCCGGAGAAAAGAGACGGACAGATCTTTGTTTTTTGTTTATTAATTTTCGTAAAACCTACACGAAATGCATCTTGATCGTTCGAGCTTATCGCTCGATAAAAATGATAATTCTATGATCGTACTAAATATCGAGAATACGATGATAATAAAAATGAAATAAAAATATAACGAAGTGACTCGAATTAGCACGCGATAAGAATAGAGGTGCCTGAAGAATCTCGATAGCACAATATCGATATTGAGAATTATGTATCATTGCCGAATAAACATGTGGGAAAATGGGATTCTTGCAATTTACTTCCGGTTTGTAAAGTCTCGAAATTTTCGACAAATTGGATATACGAAAAGTGTGAATTATTCAAGGTTAGCTGTGATCCTCACTTTTTTGGAGATCTTGAAATTCTCGGCAAATAGCGTGATTCGCCATGAGAGGATTTTTGAAAGAATCGATACATCGTAATATCAATTGATACTCGATCGAGTCTATCGGTGATTTGGAATTTTGGGTCGGGCCTATTCGCCTCAAAGTTTTCCATTGCATTTGTACAGATAAATTAGCATTTCCAAGTGCCTTACGAAAAAATAAAATAAAAACATTAACAAACGCAATAGCCGCCTATTATATCTAATAGAAGTCTGTGAATAAAATTGCGGTGGAATATCAGTCAATTTTTAAATTCCAATGAGATTGACTCGCGACGTTTCTTAGTTCGTTCAACGAACACTTCATACCAGCATTGACGACTGCGCGTGATCAAGTTAAACATTTCGATGGAAAGCACGCGGGATCTATGAAGAGAAAAATAAACCACCAAATGGTTCGACGGTCATTCCACGAATGTACACATCCGGAAAAAGGGATAGAGATCGAGTCACTTTTCGTACACCAAACTAGGGTGTCCCTCGTTTTTTGAGATCGATATATTTTAACGCATATGTTCTAGTTTTGTTCATTGCGCCCTGAAATATTCCTAAAATAAACCTTGGCGCATTCTAGGTACTCGTGCAAAACCGACTATGAAACAAAATAAACCAAGAAATAAACCAATCGAGTCAGATGATTTTACATTTTTCATACGTGTAAATGTAAATTTCGATATTTTTTGCATTTCCTTTAATCATTGTTGCACAGTGCATAAACCATTCGCAAATCAAAGAAAATCAATTTATTTTATGTCGAAATTCATTATCCTCCCGACGAGAGTCAATGTCGTCGAAAACAAAATTTAATATATCAAGAGTCTCGGTACTTCGAACATAATTAGGGAATATGCGTTATAATTTTACAAAAACATTGTTGTCAGATTCGATAAACTTCAATGCCTAATAATATATGTTGAAAAGTCCTATGTATAGGTACAATAATTTAAAAATTATAACCGCCCAATTTGAGCGGACACGTAAAATACATGCAAACTCAATCGAAATTTGACAATTAACAGGATTGAAGTTCGCGTCGCTGAGTTGGAATAAAAGTTTTCCTGATTGCTTTAACGTTTCATCGAGAAGCATGCAATTTGATTCTTTTTTTTCAACAATGAAAAAGCGAGACGAAAATGTAAAAAAAGAACTTTGGTTAAGTTTTGACGACGAAAATTTCAAAGCCATGACAGTTTACTACGGAAATCTGTAACATTGTGAGTGTACACAGTACGGTTCATCAGATTTGTCTGGTTCAACATGTAGGGTGAGTAATAGCCAGCAAAATGCTTGTTTTTTTAACACGACAAAAATTGATCGAGATATTCGCGTTCAAAGTTCAACAATGAATAAAAAATAGAGTTGTTCATGGGCAATTTTTTGTTCATCAACTATTGAATTAAAAAACATAAATAATTGAGTTACATCGACTTGCAAAGCGAGTCTCCGTGTTCGCTATCGTTTACACAAAAAAATAGACAGACCGGTTCGGAGGTTGGATTCGAACACGCGCTCGATCCGCGCGTGAGCAGGAACCCTGTCTAATATTCGCTACTCGGATTCTAAATAACTCGGCCGATTTTTGTTGCGCGTTGTCGAAAAAAAAAAGAAAAACCAAAAAAAAAAAAAATGTTTCGGCTCGCAACGACACACCCTACATATTCACAAATAGAACTTTGACAGCCATGAATCACCCCGTACATAACCGGAAAAAAATACAAGTTACTAATACGTATTGGAAGATAATTGTTTTTTTTTTTCAAGTTTTTCGTATTCTGCCCCGTGCACATTTCATGCTCAGCTCTGATAATTCTTACCCGTTTGGTGTTCGACTGCAAAAATATTGACCACCGTCAATACCGCGTTCTCTCTTCCTCGCTTCTCATTCGTCATTTCACTCCTTCGTAGATAAAGTCTTAAAAAAGAAAAAGATTTTAAAAAATTAAAGAAAGAATAATAATGAGCGTGAAAATGGGACGTTTGGTCATCGCGTGAAAAATGTGGACACAGACAAGCCGGTATCATCGGGCTGATTATTTTTGCATGCACTTGGATCCGAGAGCTGGCGGTTGTGAAGGCGCGAGGTTCGATCGTAAAGCACGATTCGTTCGCGGCGCTTTCATTTTGCTCTCCCGGAGATCCGATGTGCAGAATCGCGCGCGTATCGCCCGCGGGCCCGCGATCAACGCGCGCTCGTAATGTGTGTGCATTGCTCGATCCGCATACAGGGTGAACCGAATGGGCATATGCAAAAGGAGAGCTTGAGGTGCTCCCACATTTTCATTTATCCAAATCATTCCATTAACGTTCCAACTAATTTTTCTACTTTTTGTAAAAAAAAAACAAAAGCATTTAAATTCCTTTTTTTTCATAATTTCGCCGCAAGTTTCTATATTTTTCGTTTCCGTTTTCTCTTAGAAATTTACAAAATAAATTAAGAGTCATTGGGGCTAAAGTTGAAATTTGCCTTTATCAGTCGATCTGCCGATTAAACTTTGTATGAAAACCTAAAGCGTCAACGTCCAGTCAGTCGTTTATTGATCGACCAACATTGCTCGGCCAAACGGTAAAACAAGCATAGAAAAAAAAAACGGGGAAAAAATGCTTTTATGTTTAAGCGAAGCATGTACAAACCCAAGTTAATTTTGACCACTCAGTAAAGTTCGCGTCGTTTGATCGCGACAAGCAAAACCTATTCCCTAATCGTTTCAATTTTTTTTTTTTTGGACAGGGTCACACCACGAATCAACAATTTTACAAAATACTCGTTCCTCAATGTTCAATGAAAACCTGGGGATTTGTTACAATACCGAAAATGACGAAAGTAACGTAAAAGGGAGAAGGTTGGTACATTCCAATGATGAAAAGTAGGTAGACAAGAGAGAAGAAAAAAAATACTCTTATTTCTCTATTAGTAAAAGTAGGTATCGATACGAGGGGATAAAGATTGTTGTTTAGGACGTAACTTCTCGAGGTACCCTGCACATGGATGTAAACGTATGCATACGGTGTGGCCCGTGCGAGTTAACGACTTGGACAACTCGACAAGAGACTGTCTGAGCTTGATGATTGCACAATGACAGCGTTACATATACATCGTTCTGAATTCGTTCTAGAATTCATGTAGATTAGTACATAAGCGCGATTTCCCAACGTTCTCGTGATCTTGTCGCGTTCGTTTTATTTTTCCACTCCCTCTCTCTCTCTCTCCTCTCTCGTACCTCCGTTTTTATCGTTTCTCCTCTCTTTCGTGCGTTTATCATTCTTTTTTCTTTATTTTCGCTCGCCCCAAGTGAAAATTTTCGTAGGGCCAGTGAGCCACGCGTATACACAAGTTCCCGAAGCTGATGCATATCGTAGACAGATTTTATTTTCGCCTCTAGTTTTCAAGCCTCGGCTCCCCGGCGATCGCACACGCGAAGTATGATAAGAGTCAAGCGAAAAGAAATTTAAAAAGAAAAAAAAAACAAAACGAAAGAAAAAGGGGAAAAAATAAC
The DNA here is from genome assembly GCA_030522765.1 of Ophioninae sp. B BG-2022a. NCBI lineage: Eukaryota > Metazoa > Arthropoda > Insecta > Hymenoptera > Ichneumonidae > Ophioninae sp. B BG-2022a. The sequence continues at coordinate 52,133 of JAPYZJ010000693.1, forward strand.
GATGGAAGAGATAAGTGAAGAGGAAACGGGAGAGTGCTCAAATTTGTCGGTGCTTTTGCGTCCGTGTGCACACGTGTGGTGCGTGGCGACAACCACGAATAAGAGTTTGTAGATCGAATAATTAGGTGAGAATTGACGTTTTAGGGCTGTAAGTGAAACTACTAGTTATTAAGTGACAACGCCGCAAACGATCGTGTAAATAATCGGCGTCTCGAGAATTCTGCCGAATTCTTCTCGATCCTCGTCTTTTCATTATTGCTCTTTTTTCTTTTCATTTTTTTTTTGTCTCCTCCAACTTGTTCTCTCGTTTATTCTTATCGGGGACTTTTTACGATAAATATTTGCCGCGTTACATTGAACGGATGTCGTTCGAACTCTTCGTAAGTTTAATCAATAATGGGGGCCAGTAATTCTCTCTCGGATCTCGCATGGATTTATACGCTGTGGAGCGCGCGGTAATGCAACGGTAATGCCGATACGCGGCATTCCACACAATAGCCTGAAGTTACTTTATACGTATATACAGATAGTCGGACGGGAAAAAAATATTTAAAAAAATACGTTCAAGGAAAACAAGATATTATTATTATTATTATTATTAATATTAATATTTTTATTATGATCATCAACATCATCATCATCATTATTATTTTTTTGTAATAGCATTATTAAAGTTATTATTAATATCATTATTATTATTATTATTATTATTATTATTATCATTATTATTGTATGCGTAACAAATAGAAGCAATGAGACCGCGCGCTAAAAACTATTAATTGTTAAGATTAATATATATTGTATATGTTCATTAGGCACAGTAATGTAGATCAGTAATATATAAACTTACTATATAAACGAAGGCATTACTTTACATTTTTCCAACGTAATTAAATGTGTTTGTGTGTGTGTGTATGCGTGGTGCTTATAAATATCTATATGCAGGGTGATTAAAAACTGGGTTGTCTTCGTTGAGCAACGGGGTGTGTCATCGGGAGCAAAGCTCTTTTTTCATAAATATCGAACATTTTTTTTTTTTGTAAAATCCACCGGTGGTTGCTCACGTCTCAATTTTTTCTTCGTATATTTTAATATCGGGCACGAAAGAAAAAACGTTTCGCTCGCAATGTCACACCCTGTATATTCCCGGAGTCAACCCTAATTGTTATAAATCACCATATACGAATACATGCGTATGTGTATAGCAACGAACCTAAATACAGAAGAACACACATGCACACATATACACACATGCTTATAAACATACAATAGCAAAAATTATCGTCGAGTTAATTCAGATCGTAAATGGGAAAAACGTACTGTGGGGAGAAGCAGCGTTGCTTCTTTCGTCGTGGGCTTACGAGAACCGAAAGGATTCATCAGTCGTATTAGAGGATTTCATTATACAGAATGCGGGTGTGTATATATATATATATATGTTCGCACCACGCATTCACACATCATTATATATAAATCTATATAAATATATTATTGTAAATTGTGGTTGTAACTATCACACTATGAATTGTTATCCATCGATGTTTTTTTATTTGGATAATTTATTTATTGCAATTATGCGGTTCGCGAATGAATATCGCGTTCGACGTATCGTACTGTAACGAGCGATAAAACGCGCCGTTGGAAGATTAAACGTACACGAAAAAGAATAAAATAAAAACGAGAAAAAAAATATAGTGAAATAAATATATATCGCGCACGAAATTATATATATATATATATATATATCTTTATTTATATACGAGTAACTTCGTACACGTTCGAATACGTGAATTTTGTAAAGCAACGAGCGAATGAACAATTTTTCAGCTTGTACACTGTGAGGAAAAAATGAAAAGAAAAAAAAGAGAGAACGGAAACGAAATTATAATTGAGAAGAAAAACGGCTTGAGGATATATTTCATTGCCCATGTCCGCGAGTGTGTAGATACGTTTCATGTTCATCGAGCCCACAACGCACACGTTCACATACTTACTGTTGAAAAATTCAACACCCGGACACATTGACGTAGACTCTCGGACAAACGGATTTACACGAAACGACAAAGGGAGAAACACGGACGCGAAAAACCACTTATCAATAGTAATATCATTTCGAATTAATGGTTACGAATTTTTGATAACGTTATCGAACATCATTATTACTCTTGAGTTACGATTATTATTATTTGATTATTATTATTGCTATTAATTACTACTACTGTTACTACGACAATCATCATTATTATCACGATTATTATTATTATTATTATTATTATTATTATTATTATAACGCGATTATTATCATTACTATTGTATTTGGCAGGGTTATGAAATTAAAATTGTAAAAACTGATTTCGCCATTGCGGATTTGTAGCGTTTTCGTTCGTCTTGTTTGTTTGTTTGTTTCATTTCTTATCCTTATCATCCTTTACATGGTGCGAAGCGGCAGCCGATCCAAAAGAGGATGAAAGCTGGGCAAGAAAGAGAGACGGAGGCGAAGGGAAAGAGCATGACTCGGCTCGAGTATAAATCAAGGTCTCTCGGCGGAGCTACCGGAGAACGCGGTTTCTCCCCTTCGGTAGTCTATCTCACGGTTTGATTTAGCTCGACGCCCTGACACCGTTAATCCCCGCGAAACTATAGACTAATGCTTCCACATTGTTATTACAAGTAGTGAAATATGGAATGCACGCTTTGGTAAATCGCAAGCGGTAGGTTGCGGAGCGTGGCAAGGGGGGCTGAAAAGTTCTAGGCTGAGGTTAGAGGAGTCCGGCTATTCGCTCGCCCGTACGCCCGGCCGAGAACTTTTCAGCCTGTCTCGAGAAGAGCTCGCGACGTTTCTCGCGGTCGCCCGGTTTAGCGAGGGAGTACAAAAGGACGAGGACGACGTTGGTGCGCTGTCTGATCTATCGGTGATGATTTTTCATCGCGGGCTTATCGAAGGAGACGAACCGGAAATCGACGGGGTCAAATACGTGATTGTACTTTTACTGCTGATGGAAAATTCAACGAAAATACGTTGGTCGAGCTACATCGGGTATGGTGAAAGTTGGGTAATGACAATCGATGATATTCTATTTAATTTCGTTTTTCATAACGAACGAACGAAGAATCAGGAAATTGGCAATTCTTCTGTCCTCAAGATTTTCTTTCGAGATTACTCCGGTTGAGAATTCGGTTTTTCTGGCTCATTTCTGACCGAGGAGTAGAAATACGAATTTTGTGTGGAAAATTTCTCCGCTGTATGAAACTGAAGAAAAACTGAGGACTGAAGAAGATTCCGTGACGTTATCGAAAAAAGTTTCCGTTTTTCACTCCTGGTGAACTTGCCAAAAATGTCACGGCTATGGTTACTCAAAAACGTTAAATTTTCGTTCCAACGTTTTCTATTCAGTTTTTCATTTCTGATGAAATTGATGTTCAATTTTTTCATTCAGTTCTTAAAATTCTTTTGGTATATTCGAGCCATGAAAATTAAACGAACATTTATTAGTGATCTGACTCAACGATCTACGTGAATAAATATATCGAACCCAAATCTTCTAAATATGAATTTAACTTTAGGATATCATTAAAATTATTATCCAAAATATATATTTGATTATTATCATGGAAGCAAGCTTATCCATAAAATAATATTATATAATTATTATTATAACAAAATAATAATGATACTATTATTATATAATAATATTTATTATATATATTATAACTATCTAAGATTAATATCATTACATTCCGATGATAGAAACGTCAAGCCCTCCCAAAGGGCAGGTTTAACGATCTCCAGGAACTTTCGCTTCTCAAAAAACCTCCAGGACCAGTAACCTCGTAAATCTCTACGAAAAACGTTCGAAAAATGCGCGAAGACTTTATCGCAGTTTTCCGAAACATAATTTGCGATAATCGTTAATTTCACGAGAGCAGCAGTCGTTTTTTCGAACCCCCCTGTTTTCGATTACGGGACCTCGTCTTTATTTCTTACGTCCCGATGAGAAATGTTCAATAATCCGGGCCGTTCTGAGATTCGGGGTATCGGGAATATTGGCCGAGCGGACGCGAATAAAAAAACGTTGCGAGGAGTGTGGTCGGAAAGAAAAAGCGCGTCTCGAAGCGGTCTCGTTCCGCACGGGTTATACTCCGACGCATGCACTATCGGAACGAGTAATTTTATCGGCAGGTAATCGAGGAAATAACTTCGTAATGGTTACAAATTGACGTGTACACTCGGGGACGCGTAGTATAGTATATAAAAGGGACGTCGGAAATCGCGATATGAACGCACGAATGCATCCGTGCGTGTGTGTGTCGAAGACTCGATCCGCGTTGTCGATGTCGCCGATTAAATTCATAAAAGGGAATTACGAGGATCTTGACATGTCCCGCGCATTTATAAATACAGGGTGACCCAAAATGTTCAGTCCGAGAAATAAACTAGATATCTCGTTGAGATATGGACCAAGGACGTATGTATATGGATACTCGATTCGCTCTTATGTATGCTCTACCATCATTTTTGACTTTTCGAAAAAAAAACATTTTTCTTCATTTTTCTGCTTTTCGATTGTACTTCCCTAACGATCTTTTTCCGTCCTATCAATCCCGTCACAATGCACGAGTGAACAACTGAACGCGTCGATGCCTCAGATTTTGATTACGTTGAAGTTTGCATCATTGAAATTTAATGTTTAATTATTTTTTAATTTTTTTGTTTTTTTATCAGTTTCCAAAGTGCTATTTTGTTTTTTTCTGTAAATTGAGGTTGCGAATCTCCCACAAGAAATCGTACGAATGTTTGAGAAAGTTTCACAAGCGAAATCGGTACTAGCAAAATTGAACAATTCAAAGTGCTCTATTTTCCCCCATTCCAACGACCCAAACTCCAAAGTCATCAATTTATATGAATAGATTCAAAAATATGTTTGGAAAGATCAGTTACTAAAGTTCGAATCATTAAACAAACAAATACGGAAGAAATGACACATAATTCCTTTTACAAATTTCAAATACGAAGATTCATACCTGAAACGTAAAAAAGCAAATCTCCATCCTAGGGGAAAACTAGGAAAAAAATTTTTTTTAGAATATGAGAGGTGGACGTAATTTTTCGACGCCATATTTTGGGGCACCCTGTATGATATGGATATATCTCGGGACGAGTCTGTGTGTGCGTGTGTAAAAGAGAGAGAGACGACGACGACGCGCGTGCCACAGCTGAACTGGATCGTACATGAGTTTCCAGATTCCCCGAGACCACTTTTAACATCTATCGACTCACTGTTGTATAGCAGTAAAAACAGGGCAACATCGAATCGCATTATTACGAGACTATATACGCGAAGGCTCCATTTGTATACACGAGTTGGTGCTAAATTGGACCATTTTGGTCTCGCAGCCCGATACGGTCATCCCCGAGTCGTGATAATTTTCACAACGAAAGTGAAACACAAAAATGTATTCGACGATTTTCGTTTTTGAATTAGTCGGGGGCGAAACTCTTCTGGGTTTAAAATTGCACTTCGAATGCAATTTTCAACATTTTCTATCGTATGAGTCGATCATTTCTGAATATCTTTATTCATTCATCATCGACGAATAATTATCCCTTGTTTTTCGCTCGGAAATCGAACCATTCTTCCTAAACTTTGGAATTTCTGAAATTTCCAAAATTTTCAAAAAGTATCCGACCTCACGAACCTTTTTTCATTAATATGGTGAGAGAACATTTTTTATTTTTATTTTCAAGTCAGCCTAATTGGAAAGATCGTGTACACCGATCTACCATTCAGCAACAATGTCTTTTTATTCGGACAATAAAAACTTGAATATTTATCAATATTTATTGTAGAAAAAAACTCGAACACAGTAAGATTATAAATGATCTGTAAAATCCCAGACTCATATTTCCAATACCTGCTCACGTTAGAAAGAAAATATTGAAAATTCACGTGATTTTAACGGACTTTTAAAAAGGAGTTTCATGATACAATTGTTTACAGGGTGTCCCACGTAAGCTTGTCATCCGTGAAATGGGGAGTTGGGCGTGAAATTCTGAAGCGATTGATATAAGCATGTATGGTTCCCGGATCAACCCCTGAATTATTATTAATTTTTAAAGAAAGCCAATCAAGCGCCCGTTCAGCGAGCTTAGCCTTGAAATAATTATTATATTTAGACGTTTAGTATCACATCGCAGGTCCATGACGATGTATTTTTATACCTTAAAGACAAATCCACAATTTAATTCGCATTGAACTCTCCATTTGTAGAGAAAAATGTCGAAAAAATATTTTAGAAAGGTTTGTCGCATTTTCCCAGTTTAATTTTTCACTTTCAGCAAAATTTCAGGCATATTCTTACCTGGGACACCCTGTATATTTATGTGTCTTTATATGGCAAAAGCATTAATACAATTATTAGAAATACAACCATAACAATCGTTTCAAAAAACAAATTATTTTGCAAAAATAGCAGGAGAAATTAACAACGATGATATTAGTGTAAATATCATAGAATAAGTCACTCTAGTTTCGAAAATTAAAAAAAAATTAAATTCGGTCATTATCTTGAAAAAAAAAAATTGTTTTTTAATTTTTTGAGCGAGAAATAGGTGGTCCAGTTTCCCGATGATTGTTTTCACATTCTTTTCATGACAGAATACTTCAAACTGAAAAAAATATATACATCGACTTTTGCCGATATCTCAATGACTTCAGAAACAGTCAATTCAACTCATCAATGCAATCAGTGTTCAATCCAAGCGATCAATTCAAATCAGTATTCGGATATTCAGCATTCATTGTTCTAAAACTTCCGAAATCAATGTATTTTGGTTAATGATAACTTCCACAATAACGTCTACATAAAAATGTAGAAATTGATGTGAATATTTGTTTAAGAAGGAAAAAATTTTTACAAAAAAAATCAGAAAAATAAAAAATGGTTGAGCTGTTTTGTGTATACGTGTCGACTGTGTCTTAACTTCTCTTCATTCTAGAAGAAAATGACTTTTGACCAAAAGCACTAATTTCATGAATTTTGTGGAATACAGTGGCAGAGAGACCGGGAACCGACAGTTTTATTGCAATCGATCAGCTGAGTGCATCAATGACTTTGTCCCCTTTTCCATGACCGTGCGGACGAAGATCTACCCGCACACACGTAAATTTGTGTATACATGGAAGCTCGCTCCATACGTGGATTTTATATCTTCGCACGTGACATCGTATATTCCCGTATATTTTGTTTTCTTTATTTTCGTCGTTTTTCTCTTCGTAATCGGAGAAATCGTGTGTATACACATGGCGAAGGAGACGATTGCGCGTGCCCCGTGGATCACCGGGAAATTCCTTTTTCGACGTATCACCGTATCGGATCGAAAGGTACACACGCGGTGGCTCGCGGCATCGTGCGGCGACCTCTGATGCGACACGACGGGACGCGGAGCTCACCACGCGTTTCACCCAGAAACTTTTTATCGAGGAGGCGAAGAGTCGTCCTCTTTCCCTCTTTCGCCCTCTTACCCTTTTCCTGCCTCTCTTTTCCTCTATCTGTCTCTCTTTTCCTTCTTCTCTCCTTTTCTCGCTCCATCCTTCCTTCTCCTTTCAACCAACCTCTATATATATATCACGCATATCGCAGTTGTACACAGATAGGTAGTAGCACTCCAACGACAGTTCCCTGTACATCTAATTGAAAATACACTCTAATGCTCTTTCACGCCTGCTCGTACTATGAATATTCTGGCAGTCTGTGTTCGGGCTGGAGTAGGAAACCCGAACTTCGATTGACCAGATGGCTCAAAATTCCGAATTTTAATAGTCCAAAACTAAAAATTTCGTAGAGGTTAACCGAATTTGTTTGGGTTTTTTTGGATTCGTTGGTTTGATTTAAAACCCTTGATTTTAGACAAACCCAAACAAAATAAAAAATCTTACGAAATTTGTAGTTTCGGTAAATGCAAGTTCGGAATTTTGAGCCTTCTGGTCAATCGAAGTTCGGGTTTTCTACCCCACCCCTCTGTGCCTTCATCTCACTTCCTCTTTCTTTTTGATGTCCTCCAGCCCTAACGCCATTTTACATATATCTATGCTATCTGGCATGCGCTCGGCCAAAGACAAACGATCAGTGTCGATAAATACGACAAATCTGTTTTTCGCTCTATCAGGATTCACGCTTATATTTGGAACAACATTTCGGATCCTCCACGACTAAAACTGGCTATCCCAACTTTTGGTCGTACTAAGGACTTTGAGCTGGAAACTTATTTTCAAGCGTTGTTTTTCAGGTTGAGTTCTGGAACTGATGTTTACAGATAAATTGTCAGATATGAGTGAAGGACGCCTGATGAATCTGAATGTTATCTGGGATATACGAAGGTCGTTTGGTATAGATGAAGAGTATTTGGTACATCTGTAGGTTATCTTATATATTTAGAGGTCATCGTATATATCTAGAGGACATCTGGTAGGGAGAAGTCAGCCGAACCTCATTATTCAAGGCTTTTCGAATCTCTAATGGAATTTCGATAATACATGGATATATCCTCGCTAATTGCTATCACTCTCCTATGTTTGAAGGTTATCGGATATAACTGAAGATCACACATGTCCGGAGGCCTTCTGATATATCCGAAAATTATCTGATACATCTAAAGATCGGTCGGAAAGCATCGTGCCAGGTAATTAACTTGTAGCCATCTAATTGGAAGTGTAATAATACGAAAATCGTTATCTTCGGGACTAGCCACGATGAAATTCTTGAAAAATTCTTTCCGTATTTTTTCTTCAATGCAAATGATATCACCTCGAGGACTCGACAAATCTCGAAGGTCGTCATGCATCACCCCCTGTGACATCGGTCAATTAATTTCACCTGCGTTTGCTACCGGGCGACCGACCGATACCGATCACCGATCGAAACGATTTTTCAAGTTTTCCTCAACGATCGGGATAGCCGATCGATCAATCGATCGTCGCCAAGTTTCTCTCCCGTAAATGTTTGTTTCCATCCGTAATCTGACGCAGGCGCAAGCAGGCCTCTTTTGTAATACTAAACGGACAACTAGCTATTCCCCCACGGGAATGCGGTGCCACAGGGATCTCTCAGGAATAAAGCCAACGGTTATTTGCGCGAGTCGAGGTCACGTTGAAAGATTGCGTCGCGCGTATGAGCTTTTGTGCTGCGCGTATAAGAAAAATAGCCGCGCAAGCGCGGAATGAGTACGGTCAAACGTTGGGACACGTGATCTCCTCGTACTCTCCATCGGCACCGATCTAACACTCAATGCTACTTACTCAACCGTCTTTTCTACGCCTAAACATGGCGGTCCTGTCCTTTTTTACTCGTTAATTGCTGATTAAAAGAAACGTTACACCGCGTGGGAAAATTTATGATTTCACCGCGAGAGAGTTCGACTCGCGTTGGAAAACACGGAAAAAAGGATAGAAACGAAAAAAAAAGTGTGCAGATCTGTAGCGACGACTGTCGTTCACGCGACCATACTGTGTCGAACTGTGTCGCAAAGATCAAAGGATTCGCGGTTACTTGGCGCCTCTTCCTTTTTTTTTTCCACTACGAAACAACGCCGACATCGTGATCGTGCCTTAATCGCGTCAAGAGGATAAACAAAAAGGAGCGATGATCGAACCAATACACTATTGAATTCTCGGCCAGGAATCACGGCAGTTGTGACAATGCCGTTACTAGGATTATATCGCTGTTACAATTCATGAATGTTAATGAAATTTTAACTTGCTTCGAACAAACATCGGATAAGATATTGACTAGATCGAAGCTTGCTTTTACTGGCATGCGACAAAAAATCTGCGCAATTTCGCATTCTTATCTAGATTTTAAATCAAATTCTCATTTATGTTCTTGTTTGCAATTAGCAACTTCGCTACTTTCGTAAAATAATATGAACTTTGTTATTTACCAATACATTTGAATTTTGAAAAAAAAAAACTAAGTAGCCAACATTAGGTATTAATGTTGTATGAATCTTACGTCGTTATCCCAAAGTTCCGGTCGTAGAAAATGATACTGAAAATCCGTATTTGGGACTGAAACTTATGCAGGCTCGTTGAACGAACAACGCGCACAGTGTAAGTCCACGGTTAAACATGGTCAATAAAGAAACACATATTTTATAAAATTCTTCGTACGACGATTCAAAAGCTCCGCCACCCAATAATTTAGAACCTTCCAGACACCGATTCAACTTAGCTATGCCCAGGTCTATTCTACCTTTGCGATCTGCTAGTCCCTGCGATGTCTTCAAAGGCCATTTTTGTCATTCAAAAAAGTCCACTAAGAGGATATCCTGTTCACCGACGACTTTCCACATGACAATTTTTCCACTAACTACCGCGCAAACGTGCTAAATAATCTTGAAGAGTCCACAAACGAACGTTTATTCTCATCGGGTCATTTTCACACGCCCATATCGACAGGATATCTCGACAAACGAAAAATAAGGAAAGCTCATCAAGGCGTTTCAACTCACCTCGCGTACCAGCCGGAAAAATCGAAATTAACATTTGAATATGTGGAAACCAGCAGCGGGTTCGATTCACGTCTGTGAAAACGAACAAATAAAAGAAAAGAAAAAAAAAAGCATCGTGCGCACTGAAAGAAAAATTCATTGAACTTAATCCCCCAGGCGCAAATGAAAACCTGTTTCTCCGTATTTGCATAATCAATATTTATTTCATCAATTTTCTCATATGTGGCATCGATACGCGAGGAGGCCATAATGTATCTCCGCCTCTTTGAAAATCGTTTTAGCAGCTATAGCTGTATACGTACCAGTAGATACTAATGTGTATAAATATACATATATATGTGTACAGGGTGGGCCGGAAAGTAACGTCTAAAAGGTAAATCTAGATGTCTCGTAGCAATACTTATTCGGATCACGCCCACGAACGTTGTACGATCTTGTCTACTTTTAGAGAAAACAGATTCTTTTCTTATTTCTCTTTTTCGCTCGTTATATTCTCGCGTCATCGTGACGCGTTACATCCACGAGGAATAAATAAATGGTCAACTGGGCACCCAAATTCACCTCAGATATTGATTGAATTGACTTTAGATATCGATAAAAATTATAAATAAGATTCGAGGAAATAGATCACCAAAAATCGGCAAAAGTAAATACTCCTTCAAATAAATGAACAACACTGACGTTTTCAACCGGGATACATCACACTACGTTTGTACATTTTTTTCATATTCTCCTTTTTATTCACTATCCGGAGGGTTTGCTTAGAAAAATTGCATTCGCAAATCTCTATCAAGAGTAAAAAAAAAACGTTCGGATTTTGATAACCGAAATAACGAACAAAAAAAAAAAACTTCGATGCAACCGCAGAATAATCGTTGCGTTACCAACCTCGCGATCCAATAACCTCTCAATAATAGCTTTCGAAAACTGCTCATCCAACGAGAGAATAAATTGTAAGGTGGGCGATTTTGAAATCGCGCCACTGCTGATTCTCGTCTCTCCATGAGAAGGTGTCGACCGCACTTAATGTCCATTACGCGATGAGAATA
>JAPYZJ010000694.1:0-37979 GCA_030522765.1 Ophioninae sp. B BG-2022a
CAAACTTCAACATCATTGGAATGATACAAACTTCAACATCATTGGAATGATACAAACTTCAACATCATTGGAATGATACAAACTTCAACATCATTGGAAGGATACAAACTTCAATATCCTTGAAAGGATGCAAACTTCAACATCATTGGAAGGATACAAACTTCAAAATCATCCCAACGATACGAACTTCAACGTCCCGTCTTCATCATCAACGGACATTGAAGTTTTTCGATTGCAGTAAAGTGGCGAATTTCAATACTCGGAGAGGGCGTGATATATAAAGCGTACAAAGTGGCCATAGCTTTTTCGCGATTAGCTTTAATCGCGGGAAGTGCCGTCAGCGCTCAAACCGGGCGTCCTTTAAGCCTCCGAGCGGAGTCTTTAGTCGACGAAGCGGCGATGAGGTAATGCCCAAGAAGGGAACGCCATCGTGTGACTGTGTGAACCGAGCGATGACGCGATCTTCATCATTATACACTTGAGAACACGTACGCGCATACACACACGGATTTATGGGTGTTAATGCAGAGAAAAACTCGTTACATCTAATTAGCTGATGTTATTCATCAGCAGGTCTAATTATTTATGAAAAATCGTCCCTAAATGGTCTTTTTCCAGTTTGCAAACGATCCTAGAAAGTTTCCCTCGAATACGTATAGACGTGTCTTTTGATACGGCTGTACAGTTTAATACGCGTTGAACGAGGTCTCGCATCGCTTCAACCAAATAGCTTCGCTATTTAGACCGAATTGAACAACGATTATTCAACATCCGATTGCAACAATCGCAAGATACGAAATTCACACAAGGCCAATGCGAGGTGTGAACACATTTTGGAATTAACATTTAATTTGGCCTATCAAAAGAGACAAAGACGCATCGTTGCATCAATTGATGACACGTGTTGCAACGACCACTCTTCATTTTTCCTCCTCTTTATGGAGGACGATCCACATTCTTCTCAAATCTACGCACTTCGAAGATTAAGATTTTCTCGTCTCAATTCGATGATCTTCAAACCGACGTAAAACGCTATTTTCGTAATACTGGAATTTTGAAAAAGTACTGGTATCATACGAAAGTTTTATTATTACATCTAAAATACATATTCCAATTTCCAAATTAAAACTTCCTGAAATTTCCCCATTTTGGAATGATAAGTTTATTTTTTGTCGACATTTCTCAATAAAACAAAATAAACGGAATTTTAACACGACGTAATTTAATGTAGTAATGTATTAATGGTATGTACAATCCCCGTCTCGTCATTCCACTTTCAACATTCTTCTCTCATCAGAAAAGAATCTAAAAAACGACCTTTTGGGGCCTACAATTATGCAGGCTAGTTAACATTCTTTTTATTTAATTTTCTTATTCAACTTTTATTATTTACATTTACGATCGACAGAAAACTTGAATGATTTCGATTTCTAAAAATGTTTTTAAATTTATTAATAACAATATTGCGATATTTATTTCCAAACATATTTCATACATTATTGTAAGATAATTTCAAAAGTATTTGTAAAATTTGTTCAAAAATTCTTTCCCAACACATTTCCAGAATTATTTCCAAAATATTTTTAGAATTGTTTCTAAAAATATTTCTACAAACATTTTTACAAATATTTTTTAATAGCTCTAAAAATCTTTCTAAAGATATTTCTAGAATTAGTTTTAAAAATATGTCCACAAACATTTTGAAAAATATTTTTTTAATAGTTTAAAAATCTTTCTAACAATCTATCTAGAAAATAATTTCTAAATAAAAATGAAATCGAAAATATGCATCTTCGATCGTGTTCAAACGTTGGGAGTCCGAAAATAGCACGAATATTTTCTTCCCGATCAAAATTATACGCGAATTATTTTTAAGCACGAGAGCATTTGCAGCTCATTATCACAGGGGCTCGACGAATTTGCGTTGGCGACCGGTCGCGCGCATCGTGAAACCGAACGATCCAAAAATTAATACACACCCCCGTAGGTCTGGACCGCAACGAGGAGAAACAAAACGACGAGGATGACGAAGAGGAGGCGGAAGAAAAGAACGAAAACGAGAGAGCGCGCGTGTCGTAGACGACGGAAGGGATTGTAAACGTACTCCCCGGCAGGAGAGATTCATTGTGCCTTAACTGCGCCACATAAGTATGGGACTTCTCGCGCGTAATCGACTATTTTATTCGATTAAAAAGATTACGAAAAATCAATTCTTAATCCCGACCACCAAGACCATCAAATTTTTTTTTTCATCGAAAAATATAATGTAATTTCGATTTCGAAAAACATTTGAATTTTGTTTCGAAATCGTTATTAGAAATCAATGGAGAAAACATTGCAAAATAAAATTCTGGATAATTATAAGGCTAAAAAAAAATCATAAATTTCCGGTGTATTTTTATTTTTCATTGAACTTTTATTAAATTCGGAATTAAAAAATAATTTGATTTTAGTAAGGTGAATTATTTACAAATGAGAATTTAAGTTACATTTATTTTAAATCAACGAAAATGTAATTCATACGATTTCATATTAAACCACCGAGAGAATACCTATGCTATAAATTATTTCGTTTTTTAAATGTTCCAACCACAAATTCGAGGCAAAGAGATCTAGGATCGTAAACTTAGAAAGGGAAGCAAAATTTATGACAAATAATTTTAAAAAAATAACAAATCGAAATTTCATGAATATTCAGTAAAGTTTTTATCCTGCAAAAAAAAGTTTCCAGTTGAGGTACAATAACACATATCCAAGTAAATACATAAGAATTCTTCACAATTAAAATGATTTAAAAATTCAAACTAAAAAAATTAAAAAATCAATATTAAAACTTGAAGAATTACTTTAAATCTTTGACTGCCATGAGGGTCACCAGTGACCGGCAAACCCATATGAAGTACGTTGCAGAAATCTAGCGTGGCGGTCAAAGGGTTAATTAAAAAATTTAAATCGTACCCCAATTTGTTCTCATTAAAAAAAAATTAATCAAACGAAACGAGGAAATGTCAGAAGCGCAGAATAGCTGAACGAGCTCGAAAAGCGACGAAGGAGATTAGACATGGGATTCCCCATGCATATCGCCATCCAAGTTGCCACGAGGACGCCATATACCGCACGTTGCCTCTTTTAAAGGTCTTTTTATTTTCTTTTTTTCTCCACCACACCCGCATACACGCCCTTATGTCTGTGCATACGTGGATGTGTGTATTTCATTTGGTCGCGTGTCAAAGGGTCGTCTGGGTGACGCAGGGTCACGTTGACATTTCGTACCGCGTGCCCACGCGTACGCAATCGTCTTCCCCGGTATAAAACAAAAAGAGAACAAGAAAACAACCGCACTTGAAGCGTATTAAACCTTTATAGGTGAGTCAAAAGGATAGAAAGACTGAACGTGAGTGCCGAAGTGTTCAAACCTCCACAGCTACGGTATTAAATTAATTTTTTTTCTACGTACGTATTTCAACAACCCAAACAAACCCAAACAAAGTGAATTCATGAAAAGTTCGTCTGCCACTGCAGGCAATTTTATTTACATTTACTTAATTAAATATACATTCGAAAATTTTTGTAAACGGAAAAAATTAGCAAAAAGTCCTTTTACAAAAATTTTTAATTTTTCAGCCGTTCAACCGATCTTGAAAACTTGAAGACTGTTTAAAAGAAGAGGAGTCAGAGTATGGGAAAATAATTATTGCCGATTTATTCAGTTGAAAAAGAATATTTATTTGGACCATTGCAAATGACGAAAATCTGAAAACCAAAATTTCCCTAACGTATTATCTTAATTACAAATCCAAAATTGTGAAACCAAAATATCATTTGCTTCGAGGCAAAATAATAATTTTAATGATTTCATTAATTAATCGATTAATTGAGTAAATATATTAAAATTAAATATTTAGTTGAATAATCGAGATAAATTTAATTAACGAATTAGTCGATTTTTCATTAAATATATTAATAATATTGGGATAATAAATATGTAATTAATTATTCAAGTAAGCAAAAGAACCGCGTTAAGAGAAAAGCGAAATATACAATGAGAGTTTCATTGAACAGGCGTACAGGTATGAGTTTGCGGCAATCCTGACTGTATGGTAATGAAAATCGAAAGGAACTGCAGTCCGTTGGTTCGGAGAGGAAACCTTGACTTTTATATTCATTTACAAGTCTATACATATACATACAAAGGAATCTACAGGGTGTTCCACGACGAAGTGTCATCCGCGAAATGGGGGGTTGGGGGTGAAATTCTGAGTTGATTGATATAAGCATGTATGGTTCACGGATCAACTCCTGAATTATTATTAATTTTTAAAGACAGCCAATCAGGCTCGCCCGTTGAGCGGACTTACGTCGGTGAGCGATACGCACGGGTGGGCAGTGCCTGGCAGAGTGGTGCCCCCACCGTGCGGAAACTGTCGCTCGTCCCAATTTTCAGAATAATAAAAATAAGTCGCCAAATGTATTGGTGAGCGCAAAACTGGTAGATTCGTGATCAGGGGATCAAATGACATCGAAATGGATCAATAAAAAAAATATTTAAAATTCAAATTTTTTTGGATTTTTGGGGAGAATTGTTTTTTTCACTAATCCATGGATAACTTCTTTTCTTTTAGGATTTGACACTCCACCGCGTCCTCAATCTCTTCGTTATGATTTTCTCTTTAAAATGGTTTTTTAATCACTAAAATCCGATGATTTTTCGATTTTTGGCAAAATTTCTAAGTTGGACCATCGATTTTTGCAAATTTGTCCATCCATACATCCCTTTGCCTCTTTTTTCGCGATTTTTCAAATGGACTTTCCGGGGAAACTATACGAGATATCGATATGAAACCAGCTCCATTATTTAAGTCAGACAAATACCTTTTCCAAATCCACCCATTGAATCTTCATAGAAAATAAGAAACTCACCCTACAACCTTTTGAAATTTCGTAATTTTTGAGATTCCGGAAAAGTGACCAAGGAAGTCGACATTTTTTTTTTCGTTTTAAAACTATTAAAAGGGTCTATTTAACCGGAAATTTTCCCCTGGTTATGAATATGCCCGAGTTTTTGCCGAAAGTACAAAATTAGACTGGGAAAATGCAAAAAAAACGTTTCTGGAATGGTTTTTTGACATTTTTGCCTAGAAATGGAGTTCAAGGTGAATTAAATGGTGGTTTCGTCTTTAAAGTATAAAAATATATCGACATGGACATATGACACTAAACGTCTAAATATAATAATTATTTACGAGCGGGCTTACGATTTAAGCCTGCTCAACGGGCACGCTTGATTGGCTGCCTTAAAAAATCATTACATACAATGGACTTGAAGTTCGCATCGTTGCGACGCAACGAAATTTCTTTTCTCATTTTTTTTATTTCCCTTAATCTATTATTTGGCGAAATATTTTTGTCATATTTGAATTCTACGTTATCACAATAAAAATTTGTATAATTATTGAGGTATTTTAATTATGATTACAGTGAAAAATAAATAGAGAAATTAAAAAATAATTATTTTCGTTGCATCGCAACGTTGCGAATGTCAACCTCATTACTTAAATACGGTAACCTGGTCTAGGAGTACGCATTCGATAAGAGTACGCAACACCAAAAGCTGTGAAGTTTTTGACGATGCGCGGCTAACTTCAGTCGTATTTTGATGGAACCTGCATTTAGAGGTGCTGGGCGAAAAAAGAATCAAATCCGGCAGAAAACGCAGAAATTACGTAAGTTTAAAGATTTTTGCTCAATTTTTCTAAATATTTTTACCATTTTTTAAGTATTTTTAAGACAAGAATGCAATTATTTGGTAAAAATGAAATAAACTGTGAAGTTTTTAAAGACGATGCCTGACACATGCACCGAACGTAATTCCGGTCAATGCCAAGAGATGGCGTTGAATTTCGCTCGTACTCGCGTACTTTTATCCAACAGTACTTTTAAGAGTACGCAATTCCAATTTCTGATTATTTTTGTTATTTTTAGTGATATTTTTTTATTTTGTTTTTTTTTATGTTACTTTACGAAAAATGTTTAAATTGCAAACGTAATAAATGCTTATTTGATTTCCAAGACTTCATATTTATTTTTTTAGAATATTTTGAACCTTAAGTGCGTACTCCTAGACCAGATTACCCTACATACATGGAATCATACATGCTTACATCGATCGATTCAGAATTTTACCCCGAACCCCATTCCATCGATAACATTCCGTCGTGGGGCACCCTATATATACACGCGAATACACAAGCAACCTTCCTGCAGTAATTTCGTGTCCGCGTGATGTATTACGATCGTAAGTGTCCTGATGCGACTAAACTGAGTACTACGGGACTTAAGGACGTAAAGCGGTCAATTTCATTGCGAGTAGAACGTCCGGTTGGCGCCTCTTTGGTGAGTGATCGTCGATATACGGATTCAGGGCGTTGCAATACGAAGAGTAAGTTTCCCAAGCGCGAGGATGAAAGCCGTTACGCGTTAAACCATCAAGTTCATTGTTACTTCGGTCACGGAGTTGGTAACGCCGCTCAACGTCACTTCCCACACCTTTTTTTTTCATACTTCTCTGCCTCTTTCTCTCTTTTCCTTTTCTCTTATACCTTTCTCCTAGGTTTACAACAACGGACGTCGTTCGACGATTTTTCGAACATTTTCGTTTGCTCTCGCATTAATTTGGCTTGGATTATTTTGAATATAGATCACTTTTGGTGTATTCGATTTTTTAAGGAAATTCAATATTTCATTTTATTTTAATTTGATTTTTAATGAAATTGATTGTTTCTTTTGAAGTTTATTTAATTTTTATTGAAACTAAGTATTTCATTTTGTTTAATTTTATTTTCATTGATATTCAATATTTCATTTGATTTTTAATGAAATTCATTGTTTTGTTTAAAGTTCATTTAATTTTTTTTTTAAGCTAAATATGTCTTTTTGTTTAACTTTATTTTCATTGACATTCAATATTTCATTTGATTTGATTCGATTTAAATTGAAATTCAATATTTCATTTTTATTAAAATACATTTCACGTAATTAATTTCAAATACATTTTATAAAAAATAGCACGTTTTAAAAAACACAAATCTGGCCTGCAGGAAATTATATTACGAAAAAAAAAAGTTTCATTTGAATTCGAATAATCCATGACGTAACTCGAAGTCGAAATGGCAACGTATTTTCACCTACGTGGCTTTCTCTTGCATATGAACGTTAATAAATTTAATCCATTCCATCAATCGGAGCTTCCTCTTCGGGATGACTTTCACGAGAGTGTCCAGTCTGTACGGGAGGACGTGGGGGAAGATATTGTGTCGCGTAGATCGGATATCGGAGGAAATAAAGTGCGTTTGGGTTGGTGAGTGGGAGGCAGTGAAAAATTCAAGCGAGCCAAGAAGGCTCGCCCTCGTCGAATGATCGATAAATTGATAAATCAACTAACCGATCGCCCTTTTGCGAAGCCACACGAATCCACGTATCATGATTCGTTGGGTGTGTCCGAACATAAATTACCTCGATTCATGTACCAGAACACACACGTGTACATTCGTACAAGCTTTAAAAAAACGTTTGACTTTTTTTCTCGTCCGCGATCACCATAAATCCCGAACAAGTGATCTAAATTAAGGTCACGGCGAACAATTATACTCACACTATCGTACGCGACTATCCATGTGGAACGAATAATGGGCAGGGTCAAAACCACAATATTACCATTTTTATTAATCTATCAAATTACTGTGCTTTTTCCCTCATACTTGTATCCTTCATCGTCACACTTTTTTCTATGACGTTGAAACTTCCGTTGATAATATGTGACATCGTATTTCAATTTTCAGTTTCTAACACGATTTCTTTTTTTATTAAAAACTATTATAAATAACTGTTGAAGTACAAAACTAAAAAATTGAATGAAAAGAAAAATAGATAAGAAACAATTAAATTAAAAAACTACTATTAAAAATAATAGCTATTGATGAAATGAAAACTTTTCAACTAGAAAATAAATTAAAAAATTAAGAAATAAACTTAAAAGATAATCAAATAAAAAATCTTTTAAACAAAAAACTACTTTTGAAAAGTCTAAATGTTCAATAACTCAAATTTTTCAACTATTATTTTCGTAGTCCTCTATTCAAGTCAATAATTTCTAATATTTTTACCAATATTATTTAGTTTTTCTTTTTTTAATTTAGTTTAACAGTTATTTTTTAATAAAAAAAAATGAAACAGTGCTCGAAGCAATTGAAAATTGAACAAGAATATTAAACAAAAATCAGTATGCAAAAAATGGTCTCCTGATTTTTGTTTTTTTTTTCGATCACTTGAAAGCCGAAGCGCTCGGAGCGATTGTTCGAGATGTTGTTGCCCTTTCGAAATTTCGAGCGTACGAACGCAGAGAAAAAACGAGTTTTCGCTCATCCACAATTCAAGCCCAAAAACATATATTTTCGTCGATGACTGCGTGTACAATTCTTTCGTCGGTAATAAAATGTGAAGGTTGAGTTGGGAATTCGTTTTTTCCGGCTCTTGTCCCCCCCCCCCTCCCTTTTCCGCTCTTCTCATTCCCGTCTCTCAATCAAGCGTGCACCCAATCCAACGTCATAGGAAGGTCGCAGCAGCGATCGACTTCATAGTTGCAATTGTCATAATGATACGTACGAGGCTACTCGCCAACATGCACAAAATTACTTCACACTTATGTATATATAGATATTTATATATGTATTTATATATACGGGGTGAGTCACGAGAAACAGGGCATTTGTACGTCTCTATTTTATTTGGAAATGCCAAGTGTGTGGAAATGGTTTAGATGGGTTTGAAAAGACCCACGTAGCGATCATAATTTATTTTTTGTTTATTTCCTATGGTTTTTTTCTTCAAATTAATCAAGGGGAATAAATATGTTATTCGAGTCGAAAAATAGAATAACATATTTATTAAATTGTATTATTCCGTGAAAAATTGAATTCCAGTGAATTGTTGTCCCATTAAAAAATTTAATTCCATTGAATTATTATTTTATTGAAAAATTAAAAATCGTTTCGAAAAATACTTCGCTAGGAATATTGAATTGACGACTTTTCCGAAAGCTGACAAATGAATTATGAAATGACAAAAAAGCATGCATTTTTTAGAATGTATTAATTTATCAGGCTTCCAAAAAAGCATCAATTGCATATTTATAGTAAAATATTTATTTATCTGTCATTATTTGTTTTTTATGATGAACTCGAAAGTTTGTATTTTTTTAGTTAGTTCTGGTTTTCAACAAATTGTTTTTTAGTAAAAACAATTTTAGTTTTTGTAATAAAAAATAGTAATTACTCAATTTTAACCCCGTTGAGCTTAAATTGATGAAACGACCTCTAGAATGGACGAGCTCTTTGAGGGAAGACTTTGAAGAGTGAATTAATAGTCACCCTGTATATATATTGAATTTACCAGCACATTGTACATTATGATTTCGTACGTCAGCCATTGTGAGGAATGTATCTCGTATCGTGCAGCGACTGACCCAATTTTACCGAACCTCGTAGAATTATCATTTCGGTACGACGTCGGGACAATGCGCGACGGATCGTCTGTTCGAGAAGAGCGTGTACGGCAAAATTCTAGAACTATACGAGAGAACAAACGACAAAAAAAAATAAATACACGCTAAACGACGTAAACCGTGATGCTTTATTTTTAACAAGTGATCCAGTCGTTCCCACTGTTAATAACCGCCGGAAATCTCCGAGGCGTACTTTCTAGTTATCTTCATGACAAAATCTGGAAAACAGCCGGAATAATCGATGCTAAAGCAAAATGAGTGACGCGGGGTTACTCGAGAACACTTTGAAGAGCAACAGCTTCGAGGAAAAAATAATTATTCCAAAGCGGAAGTACGTTTGTAGAGCGTTAAAAAACGCTCGGAAAACGGAACGGGAAAAAGTGTTCAGCAAAGCGGAAAACGTAGGGTTGCTAAGGCGTTTCTACGGTGGGAACTGGGAAGTATATGCAGTGTCGATTTTGAGGTTATGTTTTCTTGGACAAAAATATTGTAATTGAGAAAAACATGATTTTTTAACGAAAGCTTTTTTTATTGAAAAATGTATAGATTTCGGACGAAATTTTTGTAATTGAAAAATATATAGATTTCGACAAAATTTTTGTGAATAAGAAAAATAGATTTATGGTACGAATGTTTAGAAAAAAAAAATGTAATTTTAGAAAAAAAACTTTCGTAAATAATAAAAATATAATTTAGAACCAAAATTTTTGTAATTGAAAAAATAAATGTAAATTTTCTGGGACTTTTGAAGTTTAATTTAAAAAGGAAAATGCCCCATTTGAGGGTTAAGGCTCGAATGATTCAAGAGCTGAAACCAGCCTTTCCTTTTATCAATTCTCCGAAAGGAAAATCGATGTAACCTTAAGCGACGATTTTTCCAAAGCTTCTCGGTGTATTTACATTCGAGTAAGTTTGGATACTAACGCCAAATGATTAAATTCCACGAACGTTGAACGGAGAAAATATCTCCCTCAAAGAAGAATAAGAAAACGAGAATAAAAAGAAATAAGAGTATTCTTCGTTCGTGGGCTTTCCAGAATATTTGTGAAAAGGGATCGCAGTTATCTGGCATTGTTACGAGGCTGAATGAATCTTCTTCAGCCACCCTTCGCTCGTCCACAATTGCAATTGCGACCGAAGTGCAAGAGGGAGGAGAAGGAGACCAAACGATCATCGAGGGAGCCAAAGAGAGAGAGAGAGAGGAAAAGAGAAACGAAGAGAGAGTGGAAGAAATTACAGCGCTCAGCGAAAGATTCATTGTGTCGTATCTGAGCAGCGAAGTGTACGAGGGGAAAAAGGTGCGACGCGTCACCCGCTCAATATACCCTGCATCGAAGCATCGTATCCCAACTTTTCGTACGTTTTCGTTAAACGAACACATATATCGTACAACCCACACATCGATTACGTATGATGAGTATCGGATCATAAAACACGTACGAATAAAAAAATCTACGAGTACACGAGCACGAAGAGAGAATATTAAATTCAAGTACAGACACCCACGCATCTATAAGCGCAGATATACATTAATTAAAGCACAAAAAAGTACATTAATCAAACAGAAAAAAAAAGTAACCAAAAAAAGTACACTTATTAAAATTTAAAAAGTTAGGTAAAAGACAAAAACACCCACGCATGTATAAACGCCCATACACATTAATTAAAGCACAGAAAAGTACATCAATTAAACAAAAAAAAAACATTCATTAAACAGGAGTGGAAGCAAAAACGCATATTAATTGAACAAAAAGTAACAAACAAATGCGATAATTAAACAAAAAAAACGTACCAAAGAAGTACACTCGTTAACATTCAAAACTTTAATTTAAATACAAAAACACCCACACACATAAACGCACGTACACATTATTGTTGTTGCAAAAAAGATCGAAATTTACAACGTTGAAATCCAACAAAAAATAATTATATTCCGATTTCTGGGATTTTATTTTCCCAAAATTCGCCACGACAATCCCTTAATTATTTTTCGAGTCCCGATTAGAAATCCTCAATTCAAATCTGGATAAAAAATATTTCATAAATAACTGAAAGTAAGGTACGGTATTATAATGTTATTATTGAGCTTATATATTTTTTAGAATCTTTTTTTTAGATTCTCTATTTCAGATAACCTATTTATAATCGTTTATGGGAATCTTTATTAAAATTTATATCAAAAGAATATAAAAAAAATTCAAGATAAGATTTTGAATAATGAAGAATAAAAAAAAAAATTAAACAACAGAGAAAGAAGGAATTTCCCATGTACCTACTCCAACGATGCAAACTTCAACATCATGATCATCAGCACCACTATCCCGATTCCCTTTGTTCGCGTGCACTTTCGAAAGACTCTCACGGACCAGAAGTGTAAGCCGAACACGAGGGGATTTCGATGGAGGGTCGTCCATCGAAATCCCCACGGAGCTTATCCTCTCCATGCTAAATGTTCAAAAAAATGCAATCCCTTCAAAATCCCACTTGGATAAACGTGAACACGACTAAAATCAAGGAAAACCTTTTAACGACATTGCAGTTTGGTTCCTTGAAATGCAACGAAGCAAAATTATTTTTATATAATTCCGAATTTGTTTGCCAACTTACGAGCTCCGAATTTCTCAAACATTTCTGCGTTTTTGTTTAATTAGGAAACAAAATTAATTATTTAAAAATTTCAATTCAATTTCAGATTAATTTTCCACATCGTTAAGTAAAAATCCTCAAAACTGTTTCCGTAATTTTTGTGACTTCAAAAGCTTCCGAAATAAATTTAAAAAAAGTTAATTAAAAAGAAAAACAAAAAAGAAATTTTCGTCGCCTTCAAACGGTGCAAAACTTCAACTTCATCGTTATTACACGTGCATAACGGGTACGCAATGTTCCGTCCCCGTATGTATATTGCGGGCGCGAATCTCGCGAGCTTTCCCTAATTAAGCTTGCCATTTCAATTGGATCCGAACGAGACTCTCTCGTAATTTGATACGTCGTGGGTACGAGGGAGTAAGTGGAGGATAATCGCTGCGCCTGATTTATCTCCCCGATCCGCGTTTCACCACGTTGCATTATCATTATCAAACGCCGAGAATTGTGAAAGAATTGAGAAAATAATAATAAATGTTGTTGTTGTGGTTGTTGTTATGATTTCGCTGTTCTCCGTTTACTATTTATTATTATTATTATTATTGCAGATATCATCACGTATAGAAATATATATACGCGTTCGTAAATCCTGATGTAAAAAAAAACGGAAATTAAAGCTTGATATCGCTAATTTCAATTTGCAATACACAAAATACAGGATATTGAGCAGTTTTCGAAAAGTTATGAGAAAATAAAAATAAGAGAGTTTCAAACAAAAATTTGGTATTTTTTCCTCTGGGCAAAAGTTTAACTTTCGATACATTCACGGATCGAAATATAGGTGTATTTATGTATAATGATGATAATGATAATGATCATTAGGATCATATCATAATATTATTAATAATTGTTAATGAGTTATTGATTATTTAGATTATATGATTACATATGTATTATATGTGTATAAAATCATTGTTATGAAAATAATTGTACTATTGAGATACGTGGGCGTTTCAACAGGTGAAGAAAAATTTGTTATACTTCTTGTTCAACCATTCTTAGAATTCCTCGAAATCTTTTCGCTAACCGGCGTTTTGCATGCTGGGAGTCGAAACTATAGACTCGAAGCTTTCATTTGCTTTTTTTTCATGGTTCCACGACATTTCCTCGCCAAGTTACAGCCTGTTGAAAATCATCTTTTAATTTCGGTTTTTTTCGTTGATCCTCAAATATCTGCGTTTACCGTGTATACGCGCGGTAGGATTTTTACAAGGTAAATACAGCTACGATTATTAATAGAAACGTTCAAACGGAGGATTTAAATAATAAACGAGTCGAACTGTTTAAAGTGCAAACTACGGGCGCATTACTCGAAGTAACACGAGCAGCGTATAAATATACAAAGTCACACGAGTTGCTCCAAGTGCAGACTTTATTTCCGTACACAATGCGGGCGCATACGTTCGCGCGTGGACTGTCGGGTTGGGCATATACGGAACGGTGAAAAGTAAAATAGGAGTCCACGTGTGCAACAGGCAAATGTAAATAGAAGCGAACGAAAACACGGCGTATCGTGAAAAAATGCAACGTCGCGATTGCCAAGCCCAAACACAACGTGTCCCGCAATCGTGAAGCGCCGAGTGTGTACGCGTATGTGCATCGAATTTTGTCGATAACGGGACGCGCGTTACACACGCGAACCACAGCCTGAGCGTACCATTAGCACGGACTGGAAAACAGATAGTAAAAATATGTCGGGTCGCTCGTACGCGATGTCTCGGGGAACAGGTTTCCGCCGATCTCGTGAATGAAAACTCAACGTTTTTCTCGGCTCGATCCGCCAATGGCTTTGAAGCGTTTGATCGCGCTCGTACGTCAGATTTCTTTTTCACGACGTATTTTCGGTTTGGTCGTTTTCGACAACGAAAATCGTTGGCACGATGCGTGTTGGAAAACGTCACGAGAACGTTTTGGGAGAATGATTATTTTCTGGATTTTGTTACGAAGAATTTCTCTTTTCCATTTATACGGAAGGAAATGCTGCCCATGGAGCATTTGTAGCTCGAAAGCTCGTTTCGCACGGTGATAAAAAAATATTGCGTCTTTTCTATATTTTTCGTTTCACTTCACAATCGAACTTACCGTTACGTAGACGTAGCGGCACACGCGATACTCGGATGCGTGTGCGCGTCCGCGAAACACGCGAGGGTGACAAACTCGCGAAGCGAAAAAGGGACGAAACGCGAAACTCCGTTGTTCCGAAACTCACTCACCTTTGGGATCCAGCGGCACTGCAGCCTCAAGAAAACGTTCCTTCCTGATGGCAGGGAGTTCTTTTTTCCTCCGCGAAACTCGCGTGTACGCGGAAATTTTTCCAGAACACAAGCCCGTGTTTGATCAAAATATTACACCGTATACTTTTTATCACTTGGTCTCGGAATATCGAGGAAACAAGAAAAAAAGAAACGCAGCAATATCGCGTCGCGAGCGGGGCAGGGCACTTTGCACTGAAGGCATAAACACCACTCGCGCGTTCCAATTCTACCGATGAGCGCTCTACGAACACACAAAACAGGTTCGCCGGAGGATCACGGCACGACGCGCTGACACACGCACACCACACGATACGCCAAATCTCCCCTCCGTCAGCGGCGTACCAACGCCATTTTCAAATAGTTCCCCGCGACGTTTCAATCGCCGTTCCGCATTTCGGCTGCGCGCTCGATAACCCTCTCGGCTGTTCTCACGAAATTGAAATTTGACGCTTCCACGAGTCGCCCGATCGCGTCTTATTTTGCTAGATAATTTTTTCAAGTTTCACGAGTGGAAAGCCGACGGACGGTCCTACTTTTTTGGTGTTACTACGCGATTGTCAAAATGGTGGTGGCGCGCACAACACCCGAGGAAAATTGAGGTTTCTCTTATGACGCAATCGAGCGAGAACGCCCCGTTGGGGCGACGAATTCTTTGAGACAGATGGCACTACTTGGCAATACCAGGACGATAGTACCGGCAGCGCATAGAGGGCGTAGGAAATTCACCGGTGTGACGGGTCTGTTCGAAAATTGTCCAGCTTCTTTACCGACGCAGCCGCGGCCACTCGGGCGCTTGCAGTGCCAACGATTAAAAATAAAAGTTCCTAACAACACAAGCGAAATGCAGTTACAGTTTTCCCATGGACGGTTGTTACTTTTTTTTACAACAAATTTTCAAAATGTTTCTTTTAAAACCTGAACACTCCTCAACAGTACGATGGTTACAAATATACTTTCTACGTTACTCGCTCGATTGTAATTAGCAATGGCGGAAGTTGCTTTTGATTCGTTGTAATGAGGTTGGTCGGTGAAAACTTTATATAGGTGGCGCTAGCATAGCTTTCACCTATCAAATGTTTGTGCTGTATTTTGGCTTGCCTTGTTGACTACGTTTTTTTATTATTGAAAGAACAGTCGTGAAAAAACATGTATTCGATATGGCGAGTAAGTGAATTAAAAGCTGAATTGAAGAAACGAGGTGCGTCTTTACAAGAAAGGAAAGCAGACCTTGTCGACAGGTATAACCTTAAAAATAAAAGCCTTACATTTTCGCTTATAAATAGATGATTTTGAAAGAGTGATTGCTAGCTTGGTTCTCGTTTTCCTAATGTACTTTGATATAAAACGTTTTATCGAAAGTAAAAGCCTGCAAGTTAGTACCTTTAAGTTTTTTCTATCAAGACTGAACTTACTTGTTTTGTTTACAGATTAGAGCTGTACGACCGGAGTTTTAACCCTCATCGGATAAAGGTGGGTCACTCGTGACTTCACAGAAATTTCCAATCGAGATTTCACGGATCCCCACCCAGGTAAAAATTTGGAATGTGGGGTGGAAAAAAGTTTGAAGAAAGGGTAACTTAAGGGCCGAGCCCCAGGTTTTTCCTTCAGTCTTCCTAGATACGGCGACAAAGTGAAATTATCGAAGAGCACGAGTGACCCACCTTTATCTAAAACGTACGTAAAATGGCATTTTTATTTTTTTTTTTTTCGTTACAAATTTTTTTATTTGACTAAGAATAACACATAAATCATTTTCACGATTTTTTTATGTGTACACATCTTAGCGCTCGGTCTACGATAGGGGCTAGCTGGGACTTCGAGCGTCAGATGACGTCAGCGTAAGACCGTGTCTGTGTTAGCGCGTCAACGTGTGCGTTTGGACAGATGACTGTGTGGGCTAACTGACATTTCACCCATCGGACGAGTCACGTGAGAGGAATTCATTTAATATATCTCGGCTATTTAGTGAGATATATTAAATTATATATCGATATTCGGCGAGATTTAGTGAGTACATGACGGACATTTTTTCCTACTGGAATTTTACGTGGTGTCGCGAACGTAAAAGGCTGGCGACACCACGAACCATTGCGAACGATGCTTCCGAAACTTATAGGTTAACACGATTCTCTCTGTCTCTGTCGCAAGATGCAAGATGACTTCTCAGAGAACAAATCATGATCCATGTCACAAGTCTGACCCTCCGGACAATACTGAATTGACACATAAGACATCTCCGTTGATGAGTGCGACTTCGGTCACTATACAAAATAGAGAACAGCTGGATCCTGTTCAAGCTGAGAAAGAGATGGTTGCCCAGAAGCGTGCTGCTGCAGCTGCATACATGCGAGAATATCGTGCTCGAAAAAAACGCCAACGGGATGCACTACACGACGGTGTCACTGTAAAAAGAAGACATATCGCAGATACAGGTGACATTGAACATCATACGGATATAGCTGCTGTTAAAAAAGTGATAGCAACGACATCTTCTGAGTCTCTCGAAACATTACTACACCAAAGAGTCATAGCAGCTAAAAATTCGACAGATTATCGAGCTCGAAAAAAGGCTGCAAAAGACACACCAACAACAGTTCAAGTGGCATCAAATGAGACTGCAACAGTTCCAGCAGAACCTAATAAGGAAAATCAAGAACAATTAATGCAACAGCCTCCAATTCCAACCGTCACGTATGAAGCTTTTTCTACGCACGCTGCAGCTCATGCTAAGTTTAAAGAGAAGTTTTTAGAAAATACATTTGGAGCTGTATGCAATGTATGCGATAGATTATGGTACGAGACCGATCTGAAACGTGTTCCTCCTAACTCTACGACTATTCTCACAGCCGAGTTTCCACACATGAATTTCGAAACAGTCCGAATTTGCTGTACTTGCCATGTTTCGTTAAAAAAAGGAAAAATACCGACGTTTTCCACGTCAAACAGTTTCAAGTATCCTCCTCGGCCAGAAAATTTACCGGAGCTCGATCTTGTCACTGAACGCTTGATATCACCTCGCTTGCCATTTATGCAAATAAGTAGACTGAGACATGGTTAAGATCAATATGGAATTCTGGGTCAAGTTGTAAATGTTCCCGTTTCTGTCAATACGATGGTCTATCGTCTGCCGCGAGAACTTGATGACGATTACTGCATAAATGTGCACATAAAGCGCAAAAAAATACACAGGACAAACTTAATCTACGCATGAATACAAATAAAAACATTCCAACTATAAATTCAAAGACTACAATTGATGCTGTATTCTCGCGGTATTTGGAAACACTACAGTCGCAAGTCTATGTTTCTTATTACAGTTACCGCAAACCAATCATTTCATGTATACAAGAAACTGATCAATAAATTTTCAAACTTGATTCTTTATGCTATTTTCGCATCGTTTCATTACAAAAAAATGTTGTTAAAAACCAATGCACGACCTCAATTTTCCCACACCAAACTGATGCGAGCTCACATGTTTACACATCAATTTTCGTGAGTTACATGCCAACTCACTACCGATTTTTTTTTTTTAGTGAATTGACAACGCGTACATCGACGGAAGTATTGCGCAAGCTCCTGCAGTGGGAGCCTGTTGATTATTTCGAAGAGGAGGGCACTGAAGAAGAGGACAACATAGAGGAGGATAACGTCATCAGTTCTGAAGAGGAGTGCGACGAATTCGATTCCGAAGATTCGGAAGAAGAATCTGAATCGGAGCACGGACCGAGCGGAGCACGTGCGAGAAATTATATAAAAGGAAAAAATGGCTACAAGTGGTCGAAGAATCCTCCAGAAACTCGTGAACAAGGATCGATGCCAATTCAAACACATTTTCCAACGCCAACGGCAAGCGCGATGAATATTCGGAGCCCAATAGACGCCTGGGGTTTACTAATAACGGACGAAATACTCAATATTATCGTGAGTCATACGAATGAAAGAATCCGGGGTTACCTGAATACTCAAGAATCCGACAAACGTAAGAACAATTCGACATTCCGTGAAATAGATATAATACAATTGAAAGCGTTCATCGGATTATTATATTTCGCCGGTTTACAACATGAATCTAAAATGAGCATACTGGAACGGTGGTCGTCGGATTTCGGTACGTCATTTTTCGCGACCATAATGAGCTGTGAGCGTTTCAAATTTATTGCCAGGTTTATTCGGTTTGACGATCGAGATACGAGAGCCAAAAGGCGCCAGACGGATTTGCTTGCTCCGATCCGGGAAATTTGGGAAATGTTTATTGAAAAATGCCGGACCCATTATTCTCCGTCGAATAACTTGACTATCGATAAACAATTGCTCGGTTTTCGCGGTAATTACGGTGCACGTGTTTATATAAAATCGAAACCCGCGAAGTACGGCATAAAAATTATTTGTATGAACGACGCTAAGACAGCGTATATGTACAACGCGATTCCTTACGCCGGGAACGTTGTTACTGAAGGAAACGAAAAAGTGCCGGAATACTATGTTCGCGTTTTAACCGAGCCAATTCATCACACGAACCGAGTTATTACTTTCGATAATTGGTTTACTACGGTGAACATTTGCGAAAAATTACATAATGAATATGGTCTGGAAGCCGTTGGAACGATTCGCAAAAACAAAAGAGAAATTCCGAAATCATTCACGGCACCAGCATCAGCCGGAGTATCGCGTTATGCGTATCAAAACAACAAGCGACTTACTCTTGTATCTTTCTGTCCAAAAAGGAATAAAGTTGTCTTGTTGTTATCCACCGTCCATCGAAAAGGAATAAGCGGAGAGTCTGGTAAACCGGAGATCATAGAATTTTATAATTCAACGAAAGGGGGAGTCGATATTTTCGATAAAATGGTGTCCTCATACACTACCGCTAGGGAAACGCTCAGATGGCCGGTGCGCGTTTTTTTCGGAATGCTGGATCAATCAGGAATAAATGCAATGATTTTGCATAATTTTATAACGGCAAATGCCAACATGACCAGGATCGGATTTCTTAAAAAATTAGTATTGGAATTAACGCGGCCTCATTTAGAAATACGGAAAATGACATCGAGCCTTCCGCGAAATTTACGGACGTCAATATCGATAATCCTTGGGGACGATAATCCACAACCAGCGAATGAGCGAATAGAAAAACATAAAAGATGTTATTTCTGTCCTGTTGGAAAGGATAAGAAAACATTTATGTGCTGTATAGGATGTGGACGAGTGATTTGCGAAGATCATCGATCTTCTATTTGTGCGGAATGCAAGTAAAAAAGTTTATCGTATTCATTTTTTATATTTTTTCGAATAAAATGTATGAAAAAACAAAATTTTGAGAGAATTTTTTTTTAATGCTCCTTTCATCGACAACCCTCCTATATCCCAGAGAAAAATAAGCATTTTTCAGATGAAAAAATAAGGGTCCGATCTTGGACCGCGAAATTTATTACATATTTTCTAAAAATAAATCTCTACAATGAAAAAACGCCGTTGGATTTTTAAATTTATCTTAAAAAACAAAGGAGATATGATTTTTTAAACAATACCCTGAAAAATGCTTGCATGCCTCCAGATTTTGCATTAAATTGTTATTAAAAATTAATTTTTCTGGTCGGATAAATTATAATTATCGAGTAGAGGGTCTCAACAAGGTTCATGCATTTTCCCAGATTTTTTGCAGCACTTTAAATATTGCAAAATTATCGGAAAGCACGAGTGACCCACCATTATCCTTAACGGCGGTCGAAAACAACCTTATCTGATGAGGATAAATTTTGGAAACATTGGATCTCAAAGCCACGATGATCCCGTAATGGACGTTCCTCACTCCAGCACGTATCAGGACATTAACAGCAGTACTGCACTACCACCACGAACGAAGATGCATATAAGGCAATATTTTTGCTTGTAAGTACCTAACATTACTTTGAATCATTACTACCTCAGTAAAAAAATTGATATAACCGTAACTAAGTCAGTCATAGATCCAAAAAAATCAAATTATATCCAATGTGTGGCCCCAGCAACATACATGAGCTTAGGCTTATGTAAGTTAATGGATTTACAGTTAAATATTTTGTTACAGTGTTAACAAGAAGTTGGATGAAGCCAAAGTCCTATACGAGTCCCGATACCCTATCTTGGCAAGCGCAACAACTGTAGGAGATTCAACATATATAAAAGGTTTCTGCAAAAAAACAATGAAAGCTCTGCAGTATGAGGTAGATATAAAGACCCAAAAAAATGGTACTCCACAGGAATAACACTGTGAATGTCCTGCTGAAAGTGGCATTGAAGCCAAATGTAAACATGTTGGTGTACTCCTATGGGGAGTTGAACACATGGTGCACGACAAGATAATGTTACTTCACCACGTGTGGACACAAAGGTTGCAGTCTTTTCACATGCCCAAGGGTCAATTTTCAGC
Organism: Ophioninae sp. B BG-2022a; assembly: GCA_030522765.1. Taxonomy (NCBI): domain Eukaryota; kingdom Metazoa; phylum Arthropoda; class Insecta; order Hymenoptera; family Ichneumonidae; species Ophioninae sp. B BG-2022a. Next base: position 20,870 of record JAPYZJ010000694.1, read on the forward strand.
GTAACGGTGCTTGTTTTCAATACCTAAAAACAACCAAAAAGGATAAAGAACACATTTTCATTATGATGAATATTTTTAGAACACGATTAATTACGTATCTGTATAAATACCAGTTCCATAGTAATCTGTTTCCAAGAAATGTTTACGACATAACCTCGAATTCTTTTCCGGCTTGAACTTTTGTCTTCTTATGGCTTTTAGCCACTTTTTTACCATTGCTAAATCTTTAGGAAACTGATCCGCACCTATTTCCTTACAAAAAGGTACTTCACACATCTTTGGCATTGTGAAAATAATTTTAATAACAAATCTTTCCTGGAAAATTCCGATATTTTGGTTAAAGCTATGCTAGCGCCACTTTGACAGTTGCCGACCCCATTGAACACCCCAAAAATTTTTCAAAAAGTAAAAAAACGCCAGGTAATAAAAAATTGCTTGAAAACATCATTAGTCGTTTTACGATATAAAATTGTAATGAAACCCGAATTTCATTTACATGATTGTTTTGGAATTTCAACGTACAAAATTGGTAAAATAACTTTTTGTGAAAAAGCTAAGTGTACTAGAATTGTACATGAAATAATCAAATCCTACACATAACATTTTCGCAACATTTCACTTTAAAAAACTATATAACTATTATGATAACAAATTCGGAACGTCTTACTAATATAAGTAAGACGGCTAAGTTGATCGGCTTTCGATGTTGATTGACGATTTTTAACCGTCCGGTCTATGACCAGGTACCCGGGTATCCATTTCAGCTTTGCAGATAGAATTTATTAACTTTTTCTTTAAAAAATTGTATAACCGTCCGGATCCCCGAAATTCAAGTAGTTTGAAACCCAATTTTTGTCAAATTTTTTTATAATCAAATGTTTAATAATAGTTATTAACTATCAAACTTGATACCTCCTTCGTTCAATAACCAGGCACCAGAGTACCCACTGAAGTTATTATGCATGAATGTCAGGCTTATACACACTAAAGAGACTACTTATTAAAATATTGATGTAATTTGTCTTTTAAATAAATAATAAACAATATCGTTTATAATTCCTTTTATTTAAACAATTTCCATTATAAACAATAGCAAAGATAATAAGTCAAAATAAATAATTCCGTTTATATTTATGTTAGTAAGAATTTTTTAAAATTATTTATTCATGTACATTGTTTACTTTTTATAATAATACTATGCCACACGAAAATAAAAGCAAATTTTATTATGTCGCACACCCTTCACATGTCGTGGTTGTAATACAATGTTCATCACAAATAGGGTTCTCACATACTGAACATATTTTTCTCGTTTTGCGACGTTTTTTGAATGCACTTTGAAGACAAGTATAACATACACCAGTAATCTTTTTCCTTCCGGTTGAATCGAGCTGTGTCTGGGGACTTGATGATCCAGCTGTTGTTGGCTGCGCACATGGATTGATAGCTCGGCCAAGAAAAGATTCAATCGCAACTTTCGTTGAGAAATGCCTCATAATTTGTGGATTCTGCGAACGATTTTCAACGAATGGCGTACACAGTTCTCTGCCCAATTGCCGATAAAATAATCGCCGCTCGTACGATTTTTTTACAAGCATTTTATTATTTTCATAATACAGAATATATGCTGCAAGGCAGGCGACATCGAGAATATTATAAAAAAATGATAGAGGCCATCGTTGAGTAGATCTTTTTGTAGTATATCTACCAAGCATTTCATCCATAGTGTCCACTCCAGCTTTTGACCAGTTATAAAATTCAATAATTTCGGGTTTTTTCTTTGCACTATCACTAATTTTTGCTTCATTGTGCATTGATGATAGCATAATTATTGCCTTGTTTTTCTTTGGCACATAACTGCACATGGTTATTTTTTCATGAAAACCAAACACAGTAGATAACTCCTCTCGCGTTTTCGATGCAGCCATTGCTGGTGGAATATATGTCTTATTTTTCTTCAAAGTGCCAACAATCGTCAAGTTCCACGATAGTAAAGTTTTCGCCAATGGAAGAGTAGTAAAATAATTATTCATAGTAATGTTTCTACCCGATCCTTTATATGGTGCCACCAAGTCTTTGACAACTCTCTCACCAACGTTCTTTTCACGATCCTCACTCGATTTCTCAGTGTAAAGATGTCCAGTAAGTGGATATGAATTTTGAGCATCACATATCCACCATACTTTGATTCCATACTTTGCTGGCTTCGATGGTACATACTGGGTAAATCTAGTTCGACCAGGGTATGGGTAAAGCTGCTCGTCGATTCTCAGGTATTCTGTTGGCTTATAGTGTTTTGCTAAATTACTATTAAGCATTGTCCAAATGTCTCGTATTGGAGCAGCTTTATCAGTCTCCACACGCTGAGCTCGAGTATTGGCATCATCAAATCGAATAAAGCGAATGATGTTCCAGAAGCGATTGATGCTCATTGCTGCACGATATAATGGACAAGAATACGTCTGCCACATATCCAATGCATTGTCAGTATTCGAGTTGTTGGCACCAGAGGTTACCAAAATAGCCAAGAAAGCATAAAATTCCTGCAGCTCAAGATTCTTCCAAACTAATTGTTTTTTCTCCGGATTTTTTTCATTATACGCTGTATATATTGAAATTGCTTTTTTATTCGTATGGCGTATAATGATATCTGCCATTTCTGGAGTAAAAATTAATTTAAAAGTGTCGAGAATGGACAGCATGCTGGTGTTTCTATTGAGCCCACATCTCTCTCGTACTATGTTACGCCTGCCAACTTGATGCTCGCTTGACGGTGTCGCAGCCCACTGCGTACCATCTTTCGCTTTCATTCCTAACCCCGTCGCTGCTACATCACTTTCTTCATCTCCGTCTTCTCCATTTTCACTTTCTTCATCGTCTTCACTGAGTGCAATTTCATCAGCTATTCCAAAAAAATTAAGATAATTTATAAAACGTAATACATCATAATTACTGACGTACATAATATAAAATAGAAATATTAATTACCTGTATCATCGCAATCTGAAGCTGCAGCCTCATTCAGTGGGAAATATTCGTCGTCATCACTATCTAACACGTGGTCATCGTCAGATACTTCGGCGTTGAATGTTTTTTCGAGATGCTTTCTTCTCTGAGAGCGAATGGTTCTGTTGGAAAGAGTTTTTAACTTTATTATTTACTATTTTTTTAAATATTTAAAACATAAAATAATTTACTCCAAAATAAAACAAGTAAATTCCTCCTTACCGTTGAAAACTCGATGAATCATCCATCGTATTTATAATTTAATACGATTATTTATTAATAATTGTATTAACTAATATTGTATATTTTTTTCACTTTCATTGTAAATTTTACACGTGTTTAGCAGTAATTCAAGGCAGTACCCATGTCTAACTTCTGTTCACTATGCTTCTAAAATGAGGGCTGATACCTTTTTTTTTTATTGTTAGGGCTGAAGCGAGAGGGGTGAATCCCAGGTACCTGAATATTCGAGAACCTTTTGTGTGAACCACGGTTTTACATACCGTATGCAAGACCGTGGTGTGAACTATAAACTGTGTATAGTTTCCATAGTTATTTCACATGCCGCATAGCTAGCATACCAATAACTTTTCTACCTGACATTATATGCAGGTACCCGGGTACCCGGTTTTATCGAACGAATGGTGAAAGTTTTGTCATTGACCGGACGGTTGAGCTGAAAAATTCAGCGACTGGATCATGATTGTAAAGACAGATTTTGCAGCGAAGCTACATTTTTGTGGTGGGATTAGACGCCTTTATAACCTTACTTTTTTGTTTTCCTAGGGGCCGCTACGCGTCGCCCCACTCCGATGTTTCAAGGGTGCAATCGTTTGATTGGCCGGCGCTCGGCGCTGTAGACACGACACGAGGCAACGCAAAGACAGTCGATCGACAAGCGTTCGACTTCACAGCGTAAGGGCCTCTGCACACTGCGAGCGATGAGCGATATCCAATGAACGTCTGCTTTTCCGAACGTCACAACCGTCGCGAACCTCCTCGCGACGTCGCTCGCGGAGTTGACCAAGTTTCTACTTTCATCGCTCGCGACAAGCTGAAACGCTTAGCAGACGACATTTTTCAGCCATTCCCAGATAGCCAAGCGTACCGCAAATGTGGAGCGCTATACCCGTACTGTACCGGTAATGTGAAAGACAGTGTACTAGCGTACGGCGTACGATATACTTAACTGATCCGTTGGCCGTGCGGGCTAAGGCGCGGCCAGTGGATCGTGAGGACCCGGGTTCAAATCCCCCCCCGGTAGCGGTCGAAATTTTTCGATGAAACTCGTTCCGCTCCCGGGAAGTGAACTTTGGGACCATTTGGTGGGGGAACTCCAATGAAGTTATGAGATACACAAAAACGGAAAACAGCTTACAGCGATTGCCGAAATTTCGCTCATAACTGCGAGCGGATATTTCCGACGATTCTTCGGTTTAGTCCTCGGTACCGTCGACTCCGTCCCCGTACCGGAAAACTCCTTCGTGGATTGCGAGTACCGCTAGTACCCGCTTCCGCTGCATCGGTCGTGTGTAAATCTTGTGTGATTATCGGTTATCGTCGGACTCTCGTCGTCTGAAATAATGTCTGGCTCGCTCAGAACCGGTGACGCGTTGTTTTTTAATTACCTCCGGGGACGGAGTCGACTGTACCGAGAACTCAACCGAAAAATCGTCGGAGATATCCGCTCGCAGTGATGAGCGAAATTTCGGCAATCGCTGTAAGCTGTTTTCCGTTTTTGCGTATCCACACCTTCATTGGAGTTCCCAATGGTTCCAAATTCTCATTGGAGTTGATCCCCCAAGTTCACTTCCCGGCAACGGAACGAGTGTTCCATCGAAAAATTTCGAAGAAAAATCTCGACCGCTACCGGGATTTGAGAACCCGGGAGCTCCCGATCCGCTGGCCGCTAGCCGCACCTTAGCCCGCACGGCCATCGGATCAGTTAGGTAGAAATTCAGTTTTATATCATTATTCAATTCCCATCAACTTCAAGACTGATAGTTTACTTTTCAGAGGGAAGGTGGCGGGGTAACAGACAACGATGATATCACCGAAAAGTTTACATATAAAAATGCTTATGCACGGAAAGGACCGCTGGTAAAATCTTTATTTTCAACGAGCCATTGGGCAGTTGAAGGATCTGTTTCTGCCATAAACAACAAGTAGCGATTGCTTTGAACGCTTAAAAAATAATTATTTTCTTCAGCAAGTTAAAAAGTTTGAAAACGAAGAATTGGAGACTTAACTTCATGAAGATTCACCCCAGACACTATGTGAACTTGTAGAATCATTAGAATTTTATGACGCAACAATTTCGAAATTATAAAAAAATTGTTTATGAAAAACTGAGAAGTTATTTAACATCCTAATATGAGATATACTCAACTTACGAATTCCTGCCGCGGAAACGATCACAAATCGACCGAAGGCAAAGATATTGTCAAAAATGTTGCAATTCGAGCATTTTTTACCAACCCAAAAGACATAAATAACAAAATCGAGATGCCGAACGTGAAATATAAGTCAACTTCTCAGTGAGGATAATGGTAACGACTTATTTTGCATCCAACTGCCTAATAACGCAGACGCAAAGCGGCAATGTATGAACGAAAAACAAAATCCCTTTTGAATCCTCTTCCACTTGATCAATCAAGCGGCATTGCGACGGCTCTAGTCAGGAGACGTCAATCTTCATCAATTGAAAACCCAAACAAACCTAACCTCAATGCGAAACTTTACATCCTCTGAACGATACTCCGAAACTGTTTTTTTTTATCACGGTATTCGTTATGCCGAAGTGTACAACGTGGGAGTATGTTAGGAAAAATTTTATTGAACAGCTTACCTATACTTTTTTTCTTACACGTTTAGGTTATGTGAATTGTGCAAACGATTTTTTGGCACCGTTACGGTTCCATAATGTAATTCGCAAAAACAACTTTAGATATTTTAATAAAGAACGGATGAAAAACAGTGTCGTATTCTTTTTAACAAACATGCAACCCATGGAAATTCATGAGATCCCGACACAACGTTTTTTCGAGCGTTTATCACATGCCCAAGCGTTGCAACGAGTTTTCATTTGTGATCGAAGTGATTTTTCTTTGAATACTTGAGCGTAATGTGTCTAAACTGTTTTGTGCGAAATTTTTATTGACGAGTCCTCTGTACCGCGATCCTTGCATATCTTTGCGAAGATATCCAAGCGCACCATTGGTACAGCGTACCGCAAATGTGGAGACGCTGTACCCGTACTGTACCGGTAATGTGGAAGTACGGTCTACTGGCGTACGGCGTATCTCCACAGTGGAGGTACGTGGAGGTACCGCAGTACTGCAAATGTACTGCGGTACATTTCTAGTACGGCGTATCGCTACCGTGGAGGTACGCACTACTGCAGTACATTTCCAGTACGGCGTACCGCTACCGTGGAGGTCCGCCATACCGCAAATGTACTGCGGTTCATTTCTATTACGGCGTACCGCTACTGTGGAGCACGGCGTACTGGAAATGTACTGCTATGAAAGTGAAATCTATTTATTTTTCGACTATGACGCATCTTTAAAGGCATAATAACGCATGAGTCTTTGGAATAGTTAACGGAATGTTAATGGAATAATGGCCTCTGCACACTGCAGAGGCCATTAATTTACTGTGACCAAACACTTTATTCGACGATCGATGAAAGTGGAATATGAAAAAAAATCGCTCGTAAAATCAGCCCAATATTGGGAGATCTCGAGAATGCGTAGGCGGATCGAAAAATGACCCAAACAAAATCGATAGAAAAAAATGACATTACATTGGTGAAATGTAATTAGATATTCCATTAATCATTGCAATTTCGGGTAATTCCGGTTAAAAATTTGAATAATTACGATGCGAGCCATTCTACCTGTATAAAGAGTCGCGGCGTGTTCTCTCAGTAGGACAGTGATGCTCATCGTTTTCTCGTGGAGACAGTGTACTCAATTTTTTTTATTGACGTCTAGGCTCTGCCGCGTCTCTTGATAAGATGAATACATTCCATGTAAAAAAATGTTGGGCGAAAAAACTTCGCGAGAAAAAAAACATTTTCGATGTGTTGTCAAAACAAACACAGTAAAATCGGCACAAACAACCTTCAAATTTCTGAAGAATCCCAATCGTCCATACTCGCTGTTTACCTCCGTAAATACTTAAGTCATTCCGCGAGTTCTTCGAGAATGCCGTATAATTCACGCGTCTGAATTCGCAATTGCGAATTAACGTTCTTAAATGGTGTGTGTTCGGTGACGGTAATCCGCAGCTCGTCAACTTGCCAGCGTTGCATAATGACGTGGAACGATCGAAAGAAACGACCTTATCGTCGTCAACTGATAACGTCAGTGTCCTTTCATCCTCTGAGAGGAGAGGTTAGTTCTAAGCGCTAATATTTTTCTCAACTTTCCAATTATCTACCCACAGGCCCGTTCATAAACTTAATTCACGCAATTGCTTCCTGTCAATGGTTTATCACTTTTCTCGAATTCGCTACATGAATTTTTATTTTCCTTTCGTAAGCTTAAAGTAAATTATTGAAATGCACATGTATTCTTATGCATGGGTGACAGTGTGAAAACATGATTGGTTTTTTATATTCAAACTTTCATCCAATTTGCGATCTATGCCTTTTTCTTTTTTGGGTGACTTTAATTATTGCCGGATTAGCCGTAGAATGAAAGTAACAAATGCTGCAGGTCCTGTGTCACTGTATGCTTCGTACTTGGTTAATGTATAAATCACACTTTGAAATGACTTTTTGTATATTCCGTGCGTTTTATTTATACAAGTGTACTATCAAGGAAAGATACATGCGGAATACTTTGATACGTAAAGTCTCTCAACGTAGAAAAAAATTTAAAAACTTTAAAAACTTTAAGAACTTTAACATAAACAAATTTAAGAATTTTAAGAAAAAACTATCAGCACTTAATTAGACGACTTAGAAGAAGACATAGGCAATGTACTTGTACAAATTGCGAAACTATCAGGAAATTGGTCCGTTTAGGATTACCTCTGATACTCCTATATTAAATGGAGAACAACTTGTAAAATTAGTGTTTTAGTTTATATCTTGACATGTCCTAAGAACCTCGTGATAAAATTTCGTTATAGGACTTACTTAATCTAGCACTAACTTTAATTACATAATACATTTTTCGCCTAACGCACTAGCTTTTATATAAATTATTTTCTACCCAACTTTTGTTGTTTTCTCAATATCATAATTAAGAAGAAACTTATATTTTTCGATTTTTCATCTCATATCCCACTCATTCAACCTTCGTTTCGACCGTGCAGTCGTCTCATCTATCGCTTTTCACAAATTGGCGAAACAAATGTTTTGTTTCTCTTATCAATGAATGTTAAGAGATTCTGATATTTTTCCAGACGTAATTGTGTTTGATAGAAATTCAAGTCACATTTTAGTAAGTGCCATCTAAACGGTATTGACGATAACAAATAGTAAAAGTATAAAAACTTTATGCAAAGTCTCCGATATTAACCGGATGAAAATTACTGATTTTTTTCATGAGAAATATCATCGAGCTGTACCTTCAGGTAGTTTTTTAATGAAATTCGATATCATGAAGGCAATGTGTGTCGAAGATGAACTTTTATTGAATACAACTACATCTGAGTCAAAAGTTAATATTGTTCAACCTTCTTCGGTGAAACTTTTGAATTGCCTTAACAAGAGACAAACTAACTGCATAACCCACTGAAATTCTTCTGTGTAGAAATTGGCTGTTAGTGTAAAACTTTAGCATTGGAAGAGCGGGATATAAGGAACGGCGTGTTGAGAGTTAACGGCGAACAATACAAAAAATCTATCTATCGTTAAGAGATGGCAAATAATCCATGGAATGTACTGGTGACGGGTGGTGCTGGTTACATCGGTTCTCACACTGTATTGGAACTTATCCAAGACGGCTTTCAGGTGGTGGTCATTGATAATCTTAGCAATGCTTACAAAGGTAAGATAACGTAAAGTTAAAGTAAAAACAAAATAAACGATGATTGCGAGGGTACCCTAACAAGCTTCCTGATGGAAGGGATTATAAATAAGCACAGGAAAAGACAAAAGGAATTAATTTTTAACATATCGCATATATTTTCGATACAAATTAAAACAAATATATATACAACTGAACGTAACATCGAAGAGTACAACTCGATTAGCTAAAGGCCGATTAACTAATATCTATAAAAGAATATTTAATCATTAATATCTCCTAGTTTGATAAAATGTGCCGAAATTTATAAAAATTGAATTTTTCCACAGGAGCGGGCGATAAGCCAGAGTCGTTGAAGAGAGTGGAAAAACTCGTGAACAAATCGGTACTGTTTGAAGAATGCGATATAACGGACAAAAATTCCGTTACCAAAGTCTTTCAAAAGGTACTCCTCCGTTTTGTGGAACGAGCAGAGGATTTGCTACGCAGGATGAAAAATTGATAAACCTTATTGCGTTGCAGTACAAATTCGAGTGCGTCATACATTTCGCAGCGCTCAAGGCGGTCGGAGAATCATGCGAGAAACCTCTGGAATACTACAGAACGAACGTGGGCGGAACTTTGAATCTGTTGGAGGCAATGAGAGACAATGGCGTAAAAAATCTCATATATTCGAGCAGCGCGACCGTCTACGGTGATCCGCAAAAATTGCCGTTGACCGAAGACGTCAAAACGGGCGATTGCACTAATCCCTATGGCAAAACTAAATACATGGTGGAAGAGATTCTCAAAGATCTCTGCAGTTCGGATAAGGTAAAAGCACGGATTTCGGGACGCGTTTAAAAAAGAAAAACAGTCGGATCGTTTACATTCGTCGTTTTCGTCGATTCTTCATTTAAGGAATCCATTTGCAACTATTTAGCTGTCACACAATCATTGCGATTTTATATGGATTCATGAAATGTCGATTTTTATATTTTGTTAATTTTTTTATGTTTCGAAAATTGAAAATTAAAAATAGTAATTGATATTTGATTTCATTTTGAAAGACAGGATCACTGATTCTTTTACACAGAGGAGAAAATCCTTAAATCTTTTTAATATTTTGCTACTTATTACTAGACATCTGAAATAATTCGTAAAATTCAATACGCGTGGGTTTAAATCATAGGAGCTGTGAAGCTAAAGTACGTAGAAGACGTTAAAAACGTAAATGACATTAAAAACGTTCGCTAGTCGACTACGGAACCTGAAACTATGAAGGAGCTGATAGAATTAAAGAAGTCATATCATCTTTTTTTAGACTTGGTCCGTGATATCTTTGAGATACTTCAATCCCGTCGGTGCCCATTTGTCAGGTGAATTGGGTGAAGATCCGAGCGGTATACCCAACAACTTGATGCCGTTTATCGCCCAAGTCGCGGTGGGCAAGAGAGATTCGTTGCAAGTTTACGGAAACGATTACGACACGCCCGATGGAACTGGTAATTCAATGTTCGAGTGTTCACATAATCAAAATTAGACGAAGTTGATGTGAAAGTGTAAATATGCGGGTGGAAAAACAATTGATAATCCGCTCAAAACGGATATAGCTGCTCAGATTTACAAAAAAGACGAAAAGCCTGTTCGAACTCTTTATAAACTCATAGTAAAAAATTTCATCAAAGTCTGGTTTGCTAAATGTGGAAACGCTTATTCTGGAGCTCATTCTTTCTAAAAATCGTCCTAAAAAATGAATGAAGAAACAAGTTCATCCAAATAATCGCATCCCGATGAACATTCAATGAGATTTACTAGGAACAATTGATTTTACTAGGGTTATACCCAAATTCTCATACATCGAATCAAGAAAAATTCGCCTCTGTATTTTTCTACACTTATATCTCAAATTAATCCAATTCCGAGGCGACCACAATTGATAACACAGATCTTTCATTTTTATAAACGAATAACATTTGATTTGTATTTCAAAGGTGTTCGAGATTACATCCACATAACTGATTTGGCTCTCGGACACGTGAAAGCCATCGTGTATCAAAAGAGTCGAGGCGCGAAGGGATTCAACGCGATAAATTTGGGCACCGGTAAGGGAAACTCCGTGCTCGAAGTGATACATGCTTTCGAAAAAGCCTCCGGGAAAGTGATACCTTTCAAGATCGTGGCTCGTCGCCCGGGCGACATAGCCGCGAGTTACGCTGACGCGACATTGGCAAAAACGGAGCTCGACTGGACAGCGACCAAAACTATGGACGATATGTGTATGAATCAAGAGAATGAATTCAATCACTCGCACTCTCGCGATAACGATAATTCAATCTCCTAAACTTCATTATTTTCCACAGGTGAGGACACTTGGAGGTGGCAGCAGAAAAATCCTAATGGTTTCAAGCCGAAAGTTGTTTAGACGCGGATGGTTCTTTGTTCCCAAATACCAAAGGATAGGCCAAAGTTATAGGTGGTTTTACACGTTTTCTCGTGCCACAGTTCGGGCGAAAACGAGCATACGCACAATCTACGGGAAATTGCTGATCGACTAACCCAAACGGAAATAATTCGGAAACATCTTCTAGTACGAAAAAAAATAGTCGTAACACTTTTATTTTGTGATTGCACTCAAACTTCGGCAATCTTATTTCGTCGAAGGTTCAAACGATTGGCTGGTAACTTCAATAAAGTATTATAGGCGAATATGTTAACGGGTAATACCGTGATGCTAGTCTGAAAACTGGTATGATGAAGTTGGAGTTGATTCACAATCTTTTTTCTCGAAAATGACACAAAACATTTATGAAAAACGTATAACATTTTTTTTCGAAAGATTACGATTGAAAACGCTCATTTTTTATAATGTTGAATGTTTTGTTAACAACAAAATACTGAAGCTTTTTTAAAAGATATGAAAAACTAAAAAATTATTGAGCATTGTCAAAAAATATTTTCTCAGATTATTTTTAGTTTTGTATAGTCATTTGTATGAAAAATTATTTTTAAACATGGGATTGGTGTTTTCAAAAGGTCTTACAATGTTTCAAAAAATCCTTCGTATTTTTCTACAGTTGTTACTCTAGAAAGTGCGTAAATATCATTTAGAAGTTTAACTGAAAATTTCACATTATAAATCTTGTTAAAAGCTTTTGTGTATATTTTGAGAAAGCAATTTGCTGGGTAATTATTCAATTTGAAATGAACTTCAGCTTGCTCAAATCATTTTCTCGTCTAACATAGCGGTGTTGGGTTTTAATTGATAATTTTATTAGTGTTTCAAGATTTTAGTTAAATCGAATACTCAACTCTTGCAAAGAGGAGTTTTTCAGTTGACAGCAATGTACAATTTCTTTTTACTGAGATTATTTGTATTCTCCGGGCAGTAGGTCATAGTGTACATATATATTGGGTTCCACGTCGCGGTATACAAAAGTTATCTAAAAATAAAAATACCCTTACCTATGAACAATGAAGAATTCGTGATTTTTCGATCAATCGCACCGTCCAACCGTTCGCTCCGACCGAATTGATCACGTTATTTCAACTGTCCCGGAAGCGTCAATTAATTTCTCAACGTGTGTAAAGCGTGCGAGATGGCAGGTTTATTAAATAAATAAAAACGTTGTTCGTATGGTTCGGAAGAATCGAGTAAAATTTGATTGTAACAAGCAGTTGAAGCGTTTATGAGCGTCGGGGGTTCTTCCGAATCGTTTTCATTATCGCCGATATTGGGAGAAACCGCACGCACAGGGAGTGATCGTATCGCGTATAGAATTATTCCAAAAAAGAGCTCGTCTGTGCGAGAAGAATATCACGACGAACCGAACTCGCTCATCCACTTCTCATACTTTTCCAAATCCTCCTGAGATACGCTTTTGTTACATCGGTCTATGGCTTCGAGGAAATCATCCGCCGAAACTGGCAGATCCAATTCCTCTTTGGGCAGTTGTCTAATTTGATCGGGTTTCAAGCCAGCAATTTTCCGTCGCATCGACATCATCGACGCATCCCTACAGACGTTGGTGATATCGGCTCCGGAATAACCCTGGAGCTTTTTCGCGATATCGGCAAGATCAACGAGCGGATCGACCTGTACCTCGCGCAAATTGATTTTAAGAAGAGCTTCGCGACCCTCCCGATTCGGTAGAGGTATGTAAATGCGTTTTTCGAGTCGTCTTCGTAGCGCCTCATCGATATCCCACGGAAAATTCGTTGCGGCGAGTACCATTACGACTTTGCTCGGATCTTCGCTGTTCGTGCTAATCCCGTCCATTTGTACGAGTAGCTCGGACTTGACGCGTCGGGAAGCCTCGTGTTCGGATTCCGATCCGCGTCTCGAGCACAACGAGTCGATTTCGTCAATGAAGATCGTGCTTGGTGCGTAAAACCTCGCCATTTCGAAGAGCAGACGGACGAGTTTTTCGGACTCGCCGCGGTACTTGGAAGTCAGAGTGGACGAGGAAACGTTGAAGAAAGTCGTTCCGCATTCGGTTGCCACGGCTTTGGCGAGCATCGTTTTACCAGTGCCGGGTGGTCCGACCATCAGCACACCTTTCCAGGGGCGGCGAATTCCCTTGAAGAAATCTGGCATCCACATCGGCAGGACAACCGCCTCCTCCAACAGTCGCTTCGCTTCGTGCAAATCCGCTATGTCTTCCCAATGGATATTCGGATTTTTTTGAACTATGTCTCTCTCCAATAGATCGGCAAGATCCCTGTCGTTTCCCGCAGGTTCGAATCTACGATCCTCCACCTCCAAGTCTGATTTGTCAGCGTCCGACTTTTCCTTGGTGGCGTCGTCTCTCTTCGTCGGCTTCTTGTCGTCTTTCTTCATCGTCGCTGCTTTCGTCTCAGGTTTCTTGCCTGTCGACGGTTTACGCACGCCCGAGCGATTTTGATATTTGTTGGAAAATTTTTGGGGTTTGGAGGTCTTCTGTTCCAGCGGTCCTAGCGGCGGCCAAACGTCCGGATCACGAGCGACTGGAGGACTCCACGCTGCACCTGGATTGACGCACGACCAGAGTGTCGGGTCGCGAGTCGGCTCTTCGAAGGACAAACAGGAAGAGCCTAAAAGCCTCTCGCTGTGGGCGTCCGATTTGAAGAGTTGCAGAGTCGTCGAAGTTGCCTTGACTTTCTCAAATTCTTCGACTATCTGGTGCTGCACCAACTGCCACTTTGCTTTTCTCGTCGCGTCGGCTATGCTCGCTAACAGACGGTGAATTTGTTGAACGACTCCTTGGTAATAGACTCCGGATGTGTCGTAATTACCAGTCAATGCCATCTCTCGCGCCAATTTAGTATTCTCGCATATCTCGCTGATTGGAACCGCCATACTCCTGGTCGTGAATATAAGATTGGATGATGGAGATAGTGGACGACCTTGATCGCTCGAACCTTATCAGCCGCGGCTTGCCGAAGCCTGAAATGGGTCACTTTGATTATGTGAATTATTCAAGGTATTCTCAATGCGTTTCCGTGAATACTTTCACTTCTCTCAACCAACAATTAGAAATTATTGCTTGAACTGTATCTACATTTTTTAATTATTTTTACCTAAAATATATTTGTGTGACATACAATATCATTGACGAGAAAACGTCAACAATAATATAGCCTGTAACGCGTAATTCAAGCGAGTGAAGAGGATACGGCGGTCCACTTGACTGAAGGAACGAGCGTTCGTTTTCTCCTACATCTTCCGAGCGACACTCATTTGAATTGCAAAATCAGCCTACGGACCGGAGAATTAATGCAGTATTTGATACTTCGGTTACAGATGAAAACATCGATTATTTTCATGTATCGCATAACCACGAACTATTCAGTACACATGGTTTTAATCCCTCGGCAAACCGCGTGCTTACTCTTGCAAGTTAGTACAAATATTGGAGATCGTGGCGCTGGCGTCGTTTTCAGAAACGGCGAAATCGGAACGTTGCATTGGGAATCGAAAATTGCACGAAGGCTATAAAGGGATATAGGTAATAGCGAATAAATCAATATATATGTATCGAGTTTTGCTCTATTAATTGCAGCGATCCCTTTCATAAGAATTCAAGTTACAAATTGAATCCGCTAAAAATCCAAGTTCAACATGAAAAACATAATTTTCATTATTTTCTAAGACCTTCAATGTTAACAAATATATTTTAATTCTATACAACACGTATGGATATAAAAAAACAATAATTAATCAATTAAGTACTTTGTCGCGCAATCAAGTTCAAGGTCACATATTTTTCAATATCTATTTTTCGTCTTGTGTTTACAGTCGTGAGTAAAAACGACATTCCGAAACATTTTTTTGCGAAAATTCGCGCGACGATTTCGCTGCGTTGAGCCGCCTTATTTTGTCCTCCCCACTACGGCGTCACTACACAGTGGAGGGGGTCAAGGTTGCTTGGATGTTTAGCTTCGCTGTGGTCGCTGTATATAGTCGATCGGAGTAGTACACAAAAATCGGCCGACTAGGTTACGATGCTCGATTCTGACAAATAACAGCTGATTTCGAATGTTGCTCTCCGTTTTATTCCCTTGTTTCCTTCGTTTTTCGTATTTCGAACGTTGCGAGTATCGACGATGACCGCTATGATAACAATGGTGCACTTTTGAATAGGCGACACGAGCTCGAAGATGACCCCAAAGCGAAAGGTAACCAATGTACATCTCGCAAACAATGATGTTTCAATGTTAACTATCATCAACCTCGCGTCACTTCGCGCCAAAATATTACGAACATTTATTTGTTTTTACTTATTTTCGAAAGCTGTATATTAAATTTAATACCACGTAGTTAGTTTATTCATGAATAATGACGTTTATAACTTGCTGAAACACTGCAAACATGATGAAAAATGATACAATGAGACAAACGTGATTTACGTACGAAATAATTATTTTAGTAAATTGCAGAACAATTCAGTGTTCAATTTAACAGTAATGAAAAGTATTGGAAGACCATTTATCTTCTGATTGTAAATTCGATTACAAATAAATTTTGTTTACTGCATCGAATTCGACATCGCGTTAAAAATGTAGTGGTTATCGAGTGCGATAAACTTGAATATTGACAACTACAGGTGAAACGATACTAGAAATAGACTGTAGGCTTTTAATGCGAGTGAATCAAGATACCATACAACTAATTGCGGCAATTGCTATAAATGCACTCGATTCAATTTTATGTGCATGTATTATTTTTCACTTGAATTTGACGCTACTTTTACTTGGATTTTTGTCCGTCCCTATTCCTATCATTGCAAAAGACCATATCAATCTCTCATTCTCAGACAACGAGTTCCGAGTCTACATCTTCGAGCAGCTCGGGTTCTTCGTCTTCGAGTTCCTCCAGTTCTGGCAGCGAGTCGAGTTCTTCTGATTCGGAAAACTCTAGCAGTTCCGCGCGCAGTCAGAAAGTATCAGATTCAGAGAGAAACAAGAAAAAGATTCCCGCTGCGGTCAGCCGCCATATAAAGTCCAAGAATGAAGGTACATCGGCGAGCACATCAGAGAACAAGGCCAAGGAAAAAGTTCCTCCCAAGTCGAAGCCCGTAGTTTATTCCTCCGAATCAGAAGAATCGCCCGGTAAGACCAAGCCAGCCAAGAGAAAACCTCCGCCGAAGCCAAAAGCTACAGCAACTATTGCGCCAGTCGTTAAACCTCAGAGACCCGTAAATAAGCCTCCGACAACCAGCGCGCCTCAGAAAAATGCAGCTGCTGCAAAACTCGTACACGCGAAGGGCAACAAATTTTCTGGTAAGTATGTTAGCTTCGATACGAACAATATGAAGCATTAATGTTATCGAGTATTAATGTTATCGAGTATTAATGTTTTCGAGTATTAATGTTATCGAGTATTAATGTTATCGAGTATTAATGTTATCGAGTGTTAATGTTATCGAGTATTAATGTTATCGAGTATTAATCGTTATCGAGTATTAATGTTATCGAGTATTAATATTATCGAGTATTAATGTTATCGAGTGTTAATGTTATCGAGGATTAATGTTATCGAGTATTAATCGTTATCGAGTATTAATGTTATCGAGTATTAATGTTATCGAGTATTAATCGTTATCGAGTATTAATGTTATCGAGTATTAATCGTTATCGAGTATTAATGTTATCGAGTATTAATC
>JAPYZJ010000694.1:37992-48956 GCA_030522765.1 Ophioninae sp. B BG-2022a
GAGTATTAATGTTATCGAGTATTAATCGTTATCGAGTATTAATGTTATCGAGTATTAATCGTTATCGAGTATTAATGTTATCGAGTATTAATCGTTATCCAGTATTAATGTTATCGAGTATTAATCGTTATCGAATATGTTAATAAACATACTCGATCGCTTATGTTTACGGTACGAAAAATATTTTGTTTTCTTTATAGGAAATGCAACTGGTAGTACAAAACTCTCCGATAAGCCAGTTAAAACGGTGGCGGAGCCTTTGCAGAAGAAACTCAAGAAAAAAAGTATATTCAGTCCAGAGAACAGTAGCGAAAGCGATTCCGCCTCGCCGCCCAGTAAAACAAGTGCTCAGAAAAGCACAAGCAATGCGGGCAAAGGTTCGAAACCACCACCGCCAAGAACAAAACCCAATGAAACGAAGGCCAGAGCACCTACGAACAACCGGCCCAGTAAGTGCATTTTGATGATCGCTGAGTACCTAATTGTAATTATTGATAACAACTGACCCTCTTAACGGTTTGGAACTTCTTTTACTATGATAAAGGAACGTAGAACATTTTGGAATATTTCCGTCATACACTTTTTATTGGAACTTAATTTTCGGAGCTCATCTTTTATATGCCGAAATAATATAAAAAATATTTTTATTTTAAACGTGTTTAATATCGAAAAATGTTCGAGGCCTTGGTGAATAAAAATTCGATGCTTTTCGACAGGTTTGGTGACGAGGCCCCAACAAGCATTGAAATCGGACAGTTCGGCGAGTTCGAAAAGCTGTTCGGGTGGCTCGGGAAGTTCTGGATCGTCGGACAGCAGTTCAGACTCCGAATCATCGGACAGTGTAGCGAGTCCGCAGCCGCAACAGGTCAAGAAGAAACAAAGCAGCAATTCGGGTGCTGGAAGCGGTACGAGCAATTCGCCTCCGAAGAGACCGTCGGTCGCGGTAGCCGCGGTAAAACCTCAAAAAAGCTCGAAACGCCCGAGTATCGTGAAAAGCGAGGACGAAGGCGACGCATCTGACAGCGAGAAGGACGATGTCGAAGGTAGCTCGACCGCTACGACCCCTAAGGGAAAAAGAAAACCGCAGGCTCGAAAGACTAACAAAATGTTGCAGATGCAGACGAAGATTGAAAGCGATTCGGAATCCGATGCAGGTATGTTGTTAATATTCGATTATACGGAGATTAGGTAAATTGGCGGGAAATTTGGGAATATATAACGCGATTAATGAATATCTCACTTTTCCTCGAAATTTGTTTTTTAAGACAGCGGAAGAAAAGAATCGAATTTAGATTCTTTTCTTTCGCTGTCTTAAAAATTTCTTTCGAGAAAAAGTGATAGATGGAAAACCGTTTTTTTTTTTTGTTTTTTGAAATATTACATTTCCGGTTAAAAGTAAATAATCGTTCGACTGAGTGTTAAGTTTAAAATGTCAAATATGATAAGATAAAAATATAATAACTGCAGGATTATTAATATTTCGGAATTTCGAAAGTACCAAAAATCCTTGAAACGTTGCTGCATCCGTTTATCCGTATATCAAATCTCAAGCTGATCCAAAAATCTGATTTAACGTGTGCAAACATCGTTGAGTGAATTTATATTGTATCCACAAGTGTAACCCACGTTGCTTGATCTTTTTCATTGAAACAGCCGAATCGAAAAGGAGTTCGAGCAAATCCCCGGTGAAGCGTGGAGGCGGTGGTGGATCTCGACATTTCTCATCATCAGGACGTCCCGGAACGGGTAGCGGTGGTTCGAGCGCTGCGAGCGTAGGTCGTGGAGGTCAAGGAACGTTTACGCGAGCTCGCAGTGTCAAAGACCGAGAATGCCCGTTGGCAGTTTCTTGTGACTCACGGGGTCACTTGTCCGGTCGCTTCGACACGCATTTCACTCTGGAATCTTGTCCTCTGTATCACAACACGACGCATCAAGCTTGCGTGTGAGTTTAGAACAACAACAAACTCACGAGCGTATCAATCTCGATCAATCTCATCGCGCGTTCAATCATTCATTTTTCGCTCGAAATATTTAACTTTTTTCCAACCTCGGACACAGGGAATTCTACAAGGAACGCAAGAAACGAGAAGAAGAGCGCAAAAAAGCGATAATCAATTTGGGAAAGAAATCTCCCAAGGGTATGCATCAAACCAACGAGCAACGAAACTATCAGCTCAAAGTCAAAGACTTACGAGGCAAATGGAAAAAGCCGAGTGGGGACGGAAACGAAAGCGACAGCTGTGGCGAACCACCCGGCAACGAGAAAGATCGACAGCCTCGTCTCACTGATCTCACACCCGATTATGATCTCAAACTCTTCATGGAAGCTCAAGCAATGGCGAGCGAAAAGATCGTGAGTTTCGTTTCCCTTTTTTGATACACAAAGTCGAGCGAGTAAAACAAGATTACATCGAGATATTTTTTGGCCATTCGTTTGGGTTTGGGTTTCCAAAAGCAAACATGATCAACATCCGGGAGAAAAAAACTCCGAGAAAATAGCGAAGAAAGGATTGAAGGCTAAAAGTGGAAGAAATGATCTCGGAAAGGCCATATAACCTTCAAAATATAAAAATACTAATTGATTTTATTTGATTAAATATTAAAAATCAATAATCGATTAGGAAAAGGAATTGAACGATCTGGATTACGACGCTGAGGGCAGAAACGGAGGTGGCACGAGATGCGTGGAAATGGGAAAATGGAACATGGAAGTATGGTATCAGAGTCCGTACCCCGAGGAATTCAGTCGTGCTCCGAAACTCTATTTGTGCGAGTACTGCCTGAGATACGCGAAGAGTCGTCAAGTGTTGCGTCGTCATCGTGAGAAATGTCTCTGGAGGCATCCTCCGGGTCACGAGGTGTACAGGTCTGAAAAAAAACTATATATCTTATTACCATTAAGTTGAAAAAGTTCCCGCTGTTTTTTTCGTGAAAACGGATGCTTTATTTTTGAATATAGGAAATAGCAATTCACTGATAGTATCGTCCATCGTTAGTGTCTGCTATGTGTCTTCACAAGAAGACTTTTTTAAGGGCATGACAAACATCGACATAACCTCACAAATTTTCAAAATCCGTTTTCCCGGCCTCGATTAAGTTTACGGCGAAAAATCGAGCATCAGTCTTTGTAGAATTCATAGCGGCAGAAATAGATGCTTGAATTTTACGATAAAAATGATTCGTCCTTGAGAAATTGCGATTTTTTAATTTCGACTATTTCTCTCGCACGTGTGGGTCACGTGGTACGACATGTCCTTGAATATTGCGGTACAATATCGCGTAAATGCTCTTTCTGTGGCATCAAATGTGACATCTTCAACACTATGAGAACAAAAAGTCGTTTTAACTTTGACAAAATCACATACACTGACTTTAAAGCTTGCTTATAGTCCTCCTTTATACATGCGTTACTATGATAATGCTATTTTTTAGAAAACAGCGGGAACTTATTCAATGTCCTAATACATGTATACAACGATAATTGTAAAAATGATCGTTTCCCGGGCATATTTTAATTCAATTTTTGCTCCCATTTTCTTCCGCAGGAAAGACAAAATCGGCGTTTGGGAAGTCGATGGGAAGCGTTACAAGCAGTACTGCCAAAATCTCTGTTTACTAGCCAAGTTTTTTCTTGACCACAAAACGCTGTATTACGACGTCGAGCCTTTCCTATTTTACGTCATGACGATCGGGGATTCGGAGGGCTGTCACACCGTTGGATACTTCAGTAAGGTAAGTATTCTCGATCTGTGATTCTTTCGGTAAACCCTGATTTTTCACGGTCCCCTAGAACGCGATGCAACAAAATTTATGGTCGCCATAAGTATACGAAACAAAGTTTGTATTTATGCTAACGTCGAGTATCCTGCGGCATTCTAACTTATCCCCACAATCGACTGAAACCAGAGGACGCACGTTTTCTCCGCGATTTTGGTGATATTCCGTTTGAAGTAAAAATCGGTCTGGCTCAACAGTTGGATGGGTGGCCATTCGCTAGTTCACGTATTTTCTTATCAGATACGAAGCTGCGAGCAATTTTTCAGTTTCCTCGTAAACCCATTCTGAGATCCACAAAAATTTGGAAATGATTTAGGAAGAAATCGAACTAAATAAAACTATCCAAGCCTGTCAAGAAATACGAAGGAAAATTTGGAACACTGGAAATAATTAAATACAAAATACGTCTTCACAACTAGATGAGAATATAAAAAATCAAACGCATTATTTAATTTATATCGATTGACATTTGAAAATATGGTTGCGTTTCAGCCATCTTATTGATCTTGATTATTCAATTATTCGTTTGGCGTATTATCCAATACTTCATTTCGAAAATTCAAGTTGAAAATCTTCGATAAGAATGGATTAAATCATTCCAACAGTTTTCGCAGGTAAAAGGGGGCGAAAGAAAATTTGACACATTGACAACCGTTTTCTTTTCGGTGCAGTCTAACATTCTAAGCTTCGAAAGCTAAATTTTTATACGTGAAACGTATTTAAAAAAACTCGGTAAGGTAGACTGGGTACGGTTGAAACGATTTCGCTTATATTGACCATCGTTTTATCTCTATAAGCCGTGCAATAACGAAGGTTTGTTATATAAAAGAACGTGTTTCTATCTACAAATGGGCAGTTCCATTTAATTAACTGGTGTGTTATTTTAAGCATTACATTAAATTAAAAAGTATATATATTTTGTTTCAACTGTCCCCCTATCAGGGGCGGATGAAACAGTTCCTGGGGTCAGTTGAAACGTGAGGAAATAATACAAATTATTTATTGTGTAATATGTTTTATTGACTATTAATTATAATCTATGACTAATTATGTCACTGTGTGACAATTGTTCTCAGTCTTCAATGTTTAATACTTTTATTAGTATTTAAAATCAGCTTTTATTGTTATCTATAACAATATTACTACTAAATAATAAAGATTCAAATTAAAAGAAAAAAACAAAAATCAACGGTATTACTTATATAAACGTAAGCACTTCTACAATTTTAACGAAAAGTAACGCAAATAAAATATTCTTAACAAAACTGAATGGAAATAAACAAACAAAATTTAAAGCAAAAAGTCTTTGAAAATAACAAACTGGACCAAAAGAAGCCCCCGAAAAAAAGACCAACTGGACCATGAGCCCACAGTTTACAAATAGTATATTGTACCCAATTTTCTCCAGATCTGCTAGTTGAATCCAGTGACAAACAAACAATACAGTAGCACTCCTCCTCTTTTGATGATGATGACCCCTGCGGTATATTATTTTTTTTACCGTTTTAAGTGTTTTTCTTTCCTTTTGTGGTATTTCTATTTATTTTTACTCCATCCAATTTTTTCTTAACTTGCTTCGCTTTGGTCCGTTTCAGTCTTTCTTCATGCTCTTTTCTTATCTTTTCTTTCTCTGGTGTATCAGTATTTATAGTAGATTTCCTGGTTCTCCGCCCTCTATTTGTTTTCCTCGGAGGAGCTTTGGGAAATAGTCGTATTGCTTCGGGCGAAAAAAACCATGGGATCACTAGATGTTCTTGGTTGAGCACTCGTTGAGGGTTTTGGCAAAGGCTGCTAAAAACTATGCTGCTGTGGCGTCTGGGTGGTGTAGTTGAGGTTTCTGAATCTACAATACTTTGCTGAGTTTCAGTTCTTATGATTGGTGAGTTACTGATAGTCTGTTGCTGTTGTGTAGTCTCTAGTGGTGGTTCATTTACAATAGATGGTGATAGCGGTGGAGTTTCATCTTCTTGTGGGATATTTTGTATGGTAACAACCTCTGCTTCTGTTGCATTTTCGGAGCCCGGGCTATTCGTGCCAACCTCTGCCTCTATTGTGATTTCAGGATTTGTACCACTACCCGTAACAGCCTTTGTTGTATTTTCGGGATTTGGCCTATCCGTGACAAACGCAGAAGCGAAATCAAGCTTTGTAAACAGATGCCGATTATATGGAAAGATTCCTGTTCTGCGAAATCCGGCTTGAATGTTTGATGAGGTAAAAACAAGCGGCATAGCAGATACTACAATCCCTGGAATATCGTAAATGCACATTGGTTTTCCTGGATGGTTTCGCATCCACGCATCGCAGGTTGAGTTTATAGATTTCTTGAAAGGGCCGAATACGGATCGATCAAGTGGCTGGAGTCTATTCGAGCAATGGGGAAGAAAAGATAGTAAAACAATGTTGTTTTCCTTGCAAAAATCCAGTGCGTCGATATGTATGAGCGAGAAGTGATTATCAAGTACCAGCAACACTTTACGCGAGGAAGATGCATTTGTGTGTTTTTTAAAATGCTCTAAGAACTGTAGAAATGATTTATCTTGCATCCATCCAGAGGGGTTTGCAGTTCCAGAAGATCCTGTGGGGCCATCTCGTATAAAGTGATCTTGAAAACGCACACGAGGAAAGACAAAGAATGGAGGAATTACATTTCCAATGGCATTCGCCGCAAAGGTTACAGAGACCAAAGTACCCCTTTCTGCTGAAGTCATAGAACCCACTAGACGAGCATCACGTCTAGATACCACTCTGCCGGGCTTTTGCACAGTGGTTATGCCTGTCTCATCGACATTATAAATGTCATGCGGCTCAAACTTGTCCCGATCCATTACCACAGACAAATTGTCATAGGAGGCGTTCTACGTTGTATTTGTTGAAACTAGTAGCCCTTGAGAGGCTGGTAGCTCGCGCAGCACGTACAGATACTTCCGGGTTTCTTGCCATAAACGAACGAAACCATTCTTCCCCAGCTGTCTCATTATCATCCCAAGTCTCAGGTCGTCCCAAATTATATTTAACGGTAAGCTCGTATGCTAATTTTCTCACTTCCTCTTTGGGTAGACCAAAATATATATCCGCACATCGAATCAAGTATTTTGAAAGCTCTCGCTCGTCAGCTTCGTCTCGCTTACGAATATATCTGAGGAGGGAACAATGATTTAACCCACACCTTACCGCCGCCTTTCGCAACGAAAGACCTTCTTTAACCTCGTCATAAGCGTCTTTATAGCACGATATGTCAGTCTGCCCTCTCGATGTTTTTCTCACGCGTACTCTTGGCATCTAGAAAACAATAAAAACGGATTAAAATATTGTTTCAACCGTACCCACAAAAAATGTTTCAACCGTCCCCAACCTCTCCTTTCTGACAAAAACCGTTAAAAGAAACAGAGACAATAATTACACATTAAAACTTATATCCGTATTGTATTCCACAAACTTCACTTCGAACACATAAAAACACTCAACATCGTAACTTATGTAGAAACTAAAGTAAATGAATTAAAATAGTGACTGAAATACTTACTTTTGGTAGTCAAATAACAATATGGCCTCCCAAAAACAAAAGCAGCGCGTGCTGAGCGACGCAAAACTGAAGTTCATGACTGGACCCGTTGTCGCTTCGTGCGACTGTATGCCCCCCCCCCCCCCCCCCCCCCCCCCCCCCCCCCCCCCACCCCCCCCCCACCCCCCCCCCCCCCCCCGCGATTACGTAATTTCAATCGGACGTTACAAAGTTATTTGTTTTTCAGATCCAATAAAGATCACTTTGAAGTTCTTTCGTTGTTCTTCCATAACGGGTCATTTTCCGGTGTATTTCCGGGATTTATTAGCCCGGGATAATTGGACTGCGAAAAAACGAAGCTGCGAAGAAAACAAAAGACAAAAGTATCGAGAATTGGCCGGCATTAATTAACGACAAGACCCGATGAATCGGATGGAGGAAGCAACGTTGCCAAACAGCCGGAACGTCATAGAATCGTGGTGGCATTGATGAGAAGGAAGGTTGAGGGGCGAAAGGGAAGGGAAAGCAGGGTGTGTGGCGCAAGTCGCGACCGGAAACCTGGGAGTAGGAAATAGGGAGTGGCACTCTGATGGTGCAGTTGCAGCATTCGCGAAATGTATATAGGACCTGTTCTCAGCGCGAACCCTCGCGTTAGAGCAAGCGAGAGAGGAACGATCGAGGAGCTCGTGAAATTCCGGGATCCTGCGATTGTGCTTGTGGGGGATTCGAGCTTCGTCGAAGTACCACTGCATTTTCCTATATAGCCTGCTCGGACGTTGTTATAGCGAGCACTGCAGTGTCTTAGATATTCCGGAAGCTTCCCAACCCGAGAAATACTTCACGAGCTATAAAAAGTCAAACAAAGATCCCCTGTTAGCTTTGAATATTGCAACGCTGCTTCGTACCAATTTTCATGGTTTCTCGTTAAATTTATACTATTTTTTATATTTTTTCCCACAAAGAAATTAGCGCATGAACGAAGCAAGAGTCGCGGAGACTCTTTCCTCTCGTATCTCCTCGATAATCCTAAACGAAAATTAAAAATTTCATTCCATCAATAACCAAGTTTTTGCAATTAAAAAAAAGCCTTTTTTCATAAATTCATTTTTTAAATAATTTATTATATATTTATACTTTATTATTTTCGTGAATTCATATTTTTTTCCTATCTTTATATATTTATTTTTTATCACGTTTGTAAATGACTTTTTCTTCGTATTTTTATATCTACTTATTTCTTATTATATTTGAGAATTAATATTTTTTTCTTATCACTTTTTACCTATCTTATCACATAAATTTTTTTACAAAAACGTTTTTTATCGCGTTGAAAGTTTTTCGGGGCGAGGGCTCGAAAGTTGTAGAATGACTCGGATGTACCGGAAGTTCTCAGAGTATACGGGTAACGATAACAGGCGTGCAAGTTTGAGCACTGCAGGCGCGTGTCTCTCACGAAAGCTTCTCCCGGACAAGGAAGGGAGGGAATGAAGAAACAAAAACAAAATAATATTTGAGCTTGATATGTTTATATATATATATATCTCGCGATCGGAAATTCCTGAGTGGTGAATACCTCCTACTCGTTGCTATCTCTTTCTCGATCCCTGCTCGTTTTTTCCTCTCTCCGAGGAGCGAACTGTAATTGATTCGCTGCGCACTCTTTGAACATCCTCGATGCTCTCGATCCCAATTACATTTGTAAATTTCCTTGTATTTTCTTTCTCGAGTCAAAGAAGTTGATATCAGCTTTTGCTCTCAACGAGCTTAGTCCATCAAAGTGAGTACTCGACGCGAATAAATGTTTATTCAACGTAGTTAAACCGGCATCAGTTGTGAAGTCGATCCTGACGATTGCGATGCACGGAATGTTCGTTCATTTGTTGCAGCGAAATAACGGTTCTGTTTTATTTTTTTTTTTTAATCCAAGAAGAAGTAATTAATTTCGAAAACTCTCGTAGATTTTTCAATAACTATCAACGATCGTTGATTGATTGCACGCATGTACGAATTTAATTTAAATTCATTCAATCTTGCTAGCATTTACGTATCAGTGGCAACGGAATATCCGAGTCTTCTATCACTGATAACCGTTATCGTTCCTTCCATCCTTTCCATCGATCAGGGACCCAGCCACGCGAGTTACCTGCTCGCGTACAGTTCAAATAGAAAATGGTGAATGTTTCATCGCGAGTATGCAGGGCAGTATGAACAAACCCTACCAGACTCAGATAACGGAACGTTGGTGGTCGATTCGTTTCGAAACAAGAAATCCAAACTTTCCTGTTGTTTCAGCTTATCAAGCTCAACTCCGCGATCAATGTTACCTACACATTATTTGCCTCATTATCTCCAATATACGTACCAGTTCTTGTTCAATTGACAGCCAATACTTATTTCCCTAAAACAGAACGATCGATGTTCCAAAGAAATCTCTCTTTCTCCCCAAAAGAACAAAAAAACTCCGATCTTCCGGTCGTTTCAATCCAGAAATAGGATTGCGAAGTTTTCCCGTGTGTGTTCGTTGACGAATAATTCATGAATGATTCTTCCAGGCATTTTTACGTTTGGGTTGGAGAGGCCGAGGGTAGATTGTTGCATCCGCGTATTGTTTTGCCCGGTGGTGGGCAGGCGAGGGGATGATAGCCGTCTCGTATCTCAGGCAACGCACAGCGGAGGAGGGACTCGAGGGTTCTGTTTACCGCAGCGCCCCCCGGGCCCCTCCCCTCCTACCGTGCCTTCACCAACTCCCAGGGCACTACCCTCCTACTATTACTACTGCACTACTACGCCAGCCTGCTACTACTGCAACTAGGACCACTCCGATACTCTTCTGTCTTCTCACAGAGCGTCGACTCCGAAATCTTTATCGGCGTTCAACGACCTCTGACCCTGGGAGAGAGCGTAGCAGCCTGTGACAGGCAGAACGAGCCATAGACGCGCCCCGGGGATACGCAGACGCGTAGCTCTTCTCTCTGTACACTGGTGCATCGGACCGAGAGCTTTTTTCCAACCAACCCCCCCATGACCGTCGCTCTTTAATCCCCCCTGACCTCTGCTCGTTCTCGACACCCCCTCATACCTTGGACGCCTCCAGACTCCACCCTTGTGTTAGGAAACACAAAAAACCACTATTTTCTCTACTCTGCCTTTTTTTTTTTCGCCGAAAAAACTATCAGCTTTACGACGATCCGAGGAATCGTTGGAAAAACATCCGGTTGATTCAGAACCCTAGCTTGGGAAAATTAGGCTATTTTTCACGATGCGAATTTCAAGGTTGGCCTTTTGTTTCGCCAGGAATTCGTTCGGGATTACTGATTGGGATTAGACAGGAGGATTGATATGAAATGAGGGGTTGAATAAGTTCTCACTGTTTTACGATACATCGTGGTATCAAAACTGCCTGAGGGTAGTTTCCCATGGTAACGCGTTTGTGAAGAAGTACTGTAAGCCAGCTTGAAATTTCGTGTATTTTATCCAAGTGTAAATAATTTTTCGTTTTTACAGTGGTAAACGTGTCGAGTTTCGTGCCAAAAAAAGGTATTTGCGAAACGACAAGCAGTAATCGGTTTCCGGGCTGGAAGAATAAGGTACAGTCGCCAAATATCGTCCCCTTTTTGTAAAAACATTGTAGAAACAAAAATATTGCAAGTAGAAAAATAAATAAAACAACAAAGATTAGCGA